>ONZH01017972.1:0-41524 GCA_900303285.1 Rhinella marina
TTTGTGGAGGCCCAAGAGGTGAGACCTGTTAAACATTTTGTGGAGGCCCAAGAGGTGAGACCTGTTAAAAATTATGTGGAGGCCCAAGAGGTGAGACCTCTTAAACATTTTGTGGAGGCCCAAGAGGTGAGACCTCTTAAACATTTGTGGAGGCCCAAGAGGTGGAGGCCCAAGAGGTGAGACCTCTTAAAAATTATGTGGAGGCCCAAGAGGTGAGACCTGTTAAACATTTTGTGGAGGCCCAAGAGGTGAGACCTGTTAAAAATTATGTGGAGGCCCAAGAGGTGAGACCTCTTAAACATTTGTGGAGGCCCAAGAGGTGAGACCTGTTAAACATTTTGTGTGGAGGCCCAAGAGGTGAGACCTGTTAAACATTTTTGTGGAGGCCCAAGAGGTGAGACCTCTTAAAAATTATGTGGAGGCCCAAGAGGTGAGACCTGTTAGTGGAGAGACGTGTTAAAAAATTATTGTGGAGGCCCAAGAGGTGAGACCTCTTAAACATTTTGTGGAGGCCCAAGTGAGGTGAGACCTGTTAAACATTTTGTGGAGGCCCAAGAGGTGAGACCTCTTAAAAATTATGTGGAGGCCCAAGAGGTCCTGTTAAAAATTATGTGGAGGCCCAAGAGGTGAGACCTGTTAAACATTTTGTGGAGGCCCAAGAGGTGAGACCTGTGGAGGCCCAAGAGGTGAGACCTGTTAAAAATTATGTGGAGGCCCAAGAGGTGAGACCTGTTTAAACATTTTGTGGAGGCCCAAGAGGTGAGACCTGTTAAACATTTTTGTGGAGGCCCAAGAGGTGAGACCTGTTAAACATTTTGTGGAGGCCCAAGAGGTGAGACCTGAGTTAAAAATTATTGTGGAGGCCCAAGAGGTGAGACCTGTTAAACATTTTGTGGAGGCCCAAGAGGTGAGACCTCTTAAACATTTTGTGGGAGGCCCAAAGAGGTGAGACCTGTTAAACATTTTTGTGGAGGCCCAAGAGGTGAGACCTCTTAAAAATTATGTGGAGGCCCAAGAGGTGAGACCTGTTAAAAATTATGTGGAGGCCCAAGAGGTGAGACCTGTTAAAAATTATGTGGAGGCCCAAGAGGTGAGACCTGTTAAACATTTTGTGGAGGCCCAAGAGGTGAGACCTGTTAAAAATTTTGTGGAGGCCCAAGAGGTGAGACCTCTTAAAAATTTTGTGGAGGCCCAAGAGGTGAGCCATAAATATATAAATTTTTTCTTATTTACGGAGCAATTCTACGGCGGTTAAGGAGGAGGAGGAGGAGGTGGAGGAGGAAATGGCACTTCATACAGATGGCACTTCACTTTTGGCTGCTTTCCACTGTTGGAGAAGCAAAGTCCGGGTCAATCCACTTGCTGTTCATTTTGATTAGCGTCAGCCTGTCGGCACTGTCGGTTGACAGGCGGCTGCGCTTATCGGTTATAATGCCCCCGGCTGCGCTGAACACCCTTTCTGATAGCACGCTGGCGGCAGGGCAGGCAAGCACCTCCAAGGCGTACAGGGACAGTTCCAGCCACGTGTCCAACTTGGAGACCCAGTAAGTGTAGGACGCCGAGGGATCGGGGAGGACAGGGTTACGGTCTGCCAGGTACTCCCGCAACATCCGCCGATACTTGTCCCTCCTGCTGATAGCGGGCCCCGCAGTGATGGAAGTTGCACGAGGGGGTGCCATGAACGTGTCCCACACCTTGGAGAGTGTTCCCCTGGTGGCTGTGGGCCTGATAGATGTTGTGGGACTCTGGGAGACCCTCTCCTCTCTGCCGCCAGCGATGGTGGGTGGGAAAATCTCCATCATGTTCTGCACGAGTTCCCTCTGGTATTCCAGCAATCGATTTGTCCTCTCCTCTACCGGAATAAAAGAGGAGACGTTATCTTTATACCGGGGGTCCAGGAGTGCGAAGACCCAGTACAGTTTGTTCTCCACTATCCGGACAACACGTGTGTCCCGGGAAAAGCAGCCCAGCATGAAGTCAGCCATGTGTGCCAGACTCTGAATAGGCATGACCTCACTGCCCCCACCAGAAGGATCACTTGCCATTTCCTCCTCTTCCTCTTCCGCCTCCTCTCCGCCCCATCCGCGCTGAACCAATGGGACGCACACAGCCTGACTGCTACCCTCGCCGCCAGCATCCTCCTCCTCTTCCACAGCCACCTCCACGTCGTCCTCCTCCTCCTCATCCTCATCCTCCTGCAACTGCCACCGTGAAGCAGACAAAAGTGTGGTCTGACTGTGTAGCTCCGTTGCGTCTCCTCCTACCCCCGTCTCCTCTGCGTGCAATGCGTTCTCCCTTATTGCGATGAGGGATTCTTTAAGGACGCATAGGAGCGGGATGGTTACGCTCACTATAGCGTCCTCGCTGCTGACCTTCTTGGTGGACTCCTCAAAGATACGCAGTACATCGCATATGTCTGCCATCCATGGCCACTCGTGGTTGGCAAACTGAGGGAGCTGAGTTGGAGGCACGCGTGGATTCATAATCTGGTACTCCATCAATGCTCTCTGCTGCTCACACACCCTGGCCAACATGGAATAGGTGGAATTCCAGCGAGTCGGCAGGTCGCACAACAGCCGATGTTCAGGCAAATGGAGGCGTTGCTGGAGTTTTTTTAAGCTAGCAGCAGCTACAGTTGACTTCCGAAAGTGAGCGCACAAGCGCCGCACTTTCACCAGTAGCTCTGCCAGGTTGGGGTAAGTCTTTAGAAATTTTTGGACTACCAGATTAAAAACGTGGGCCAGGCATGGTACGTGATTGAGTTCGGCAAGCTCCAGAGCCGCCACCAGGTTACGGCCGTTATCGCACACGACCATGCCTGGTCCTAGCTGCAGCGGCGACAGCCACATCTCCGTCTGCTGCAATATGGCGTCCCTCACCTCTGGGGCGCTGTGCTTCCTGTCGCCCAAGCTGATGAGCTTAAGCACCGCCTGCTGACGTCTCCCCGCGCCAGTGCTGCAACGCTTCCAGCTAGCGGCTGAGGGCGATGTTAAGGCACAGGAGGAGGAGGAGGAGGAGGAGGGGGGTTTATCAGAACCCATGCTGGCAATCTTGGGCGGGGGTGGTAGGTAGGCCGTCTCTGTTTGCGACCCCGTCCCCGCTTCCACTACATTCACCCAGTGTGCCGTCAAAGAGATGTATCGTCCCTGGCCGCAAGCGCTTGTCCACGAGTCGGTGGTCAAGTGGACCTTTGCGCTGACTGCGTACCTCAGGGCCCGCCTGATGTTACGCGACACGTGCTGGTGCAGGGCGGGGACGGCACTCCGGGAAAAGTAGTGGCGGCTGGGGACGGAATAGCGAGGTGCGGCAGCCGCCATCAGGTCGCGGAAGGCCTGCGTCTCCACAAGCCTAAACGGCAACATCTCCAGGGCCAGCAGTTTGGAGATGTGGCAGTTTAAGGCTTGGGCTTGGGGGTGACTCGAGGCGTACTTCCGCCTGCGGTCGAACGCCTGCGAGATGGACAGTTGTTGGGACGAGGAGTGTGAAGGTGCAGGCGAAGAGGCGGGGGAAGGGGCGGGGGAAGGGAGGCTGAAGGAGAAGGCCCCAAAGTAGCCGAGGCAGAGGCAGATGTGGAGGTGTCCTGGCTGGAGGTCTGGACCGCAGTGGCAGCACACAACAAAGGGGAAGAGGCAGTGGCAGCAAGACCGGGCGCAGGTTTGTATTGCGTTTGCTCTCTCCCACTCAGCCCAGTGCTTGACTTCCAAGTGACGCCGCATGCCTGAGGTGGTCATATTGCTCTTCTCAGAGCCCCTACTCAGTTTTGAAGTGGCAGAGTGTGCAAACCGCGCTCAGTTTGTCATCCGCACAAACATTAAAATATCTCCACACCACAGAAGTACGAGGCCTCGATGGGGAAGCTTCGCACGACTGCCCGCTGCCGGGAACAGCTTCGGCCCTGCTGGCTGTGGCCTCACTTCTCTGTCTGGACTGTCCTCTGCCTGTGGACATCCCTCTGCCTGTGGACATCCCTCTGCCTGTGATATCCCTCTGCCTCTTGCTGCCTTTTTCGGTGCTGCGCAGACCACCACCTCTCCACTGCTTTCCTCGCTGGACATCACCCCTGGCCAAGTGGGGTCGGTCATTTCGTCATCCACCACCTCCTCTTCCTCACTCTGCTCCTCCTCCTGCCCACTGGACATTCCAACAGCCTCCCTTGATGGCAACTGCGTCTCATCATCATCATCGCTCATGATAACAGATGCTGGCTCAGGGTCCACATCAGCAGGAGATGGCGAAAACTCAAGTGTTTGGGCATCACTACAAACAAATTCCTCTGCTAGCTCCTGGGATTCTTCCGGCACATCTGAAAAAGGACCCGAAAAGAGCTCCTGGGAGGGGTCAATGGTGGGATGACTCTGTTGGCCAGGTGTGGAGGAAGGAGGGTCAGAGTGAGACTGTGTGGATGACTGGCTGGTGGACAAACTGTGTGGAAGCGCTATCGGCTATCCATTGCACCACCTGTTCAACCTGCTCAGGCCTCAACAGCGGTGTAACCCGCCCCCTGCTTAACTGTCCCATAAAGGCAGGGATTCTGGATGAGCGGGATCCTGGCTGACCCTCACCAGCACGCATTGTATCCCCACTGGCTTCAACAAGGCCCCCAACAGCATTTCCGCGCCCCCGTCCTCGTCCACGTCCTATTCCGCTAGCCCCCCTCCGCATTTTATTTTTTTTTTGGTTACAATATTTTGCCTTCACAGCCGTGAAATTAGTTTGCAAGAGAACGCACAGTACAGTTGCCAATTATAAGGCCTATATATTGTATATTTCAAGGTACAACAGCCGTGTACTAAGTGATCAGACGGTGTGTATGAACACCAGGTTTGAGAAATTACTTTGCAAGAGAACGCACAGTACAGTGGCCAATTATAATGCCTATATATTGTATATTTCAAGGTACACAGCCGTGTACTAAGTGATCAGACGGTGTGTATGAACACCAGGTATGAGAAATTACTTTGCAAGAGAACGCACAGTACAGTTGCCAATTATAAGGCCTATATATTGTATATTTCAAGGTACACAGCCGTGTACTAAGTGATCAGACGGTGTGTATGAACACCAGGTTTGAGAAATTACTTTGCAAGAGAACGCACAGTACAGTTGCCAATTATAATGCCTATATATTGTATATTTCAAGGTACACAGCCGTGTACTAAGTGATCAGACGGTGTGTATGAACACCAGGTATGAGAAATTACTTTGCAAGAGAACGCACAGTACAGTTGCCAATTATAAGGCCTATATATTGTATATTTCAAGGTACACAGCCATGTACTAAGTGATCAGACGGTGTGTATGAACACCAGGTATGAGAAATTACTTTGCAAGAGAACGCACAGTACAGTTGCCAATTATAAGGCCTATATATTGTATATTTCAAGGTACACAGCCGTGTACTAAGTGATCAGACGGTGTGTATGAACACCAGGTATGAGAAATTACTTTGCAAGAGAACGCACAGTACAGTTGCCAATTATAATGCCTATATATTGTATATTTCAAGGTACACAGCCGTGTACTAAGTGATCAGACGGTGTGTATGAACACCAGGTATGAGAAATTACTTTGCAAGAGAACGCACAGTACAGTTGCCAATTATAAGGCCTATATATTGTATATTTCAAGGTACACAGCCGTGTACTAAGTGATCAGACGGTGTGTATGAACACCAGGTTTGAGAAATTACTTTGCAAGAGAACGCACAGTACAGTTGCCAATTATAATGCCTATATATTGTATATTTCAAGGTACACAGCCGTGTACTAAGTGATCAGACGGTGTGTATGAACACCAGGTATGAGAAATTACTTTGCAAGAGAACGCACAGTACAGTTGCCAATTATAAGGCCTATATATTGTATATTTCAAGGTACACAGCCGTGTACTAAGTGATCAGACGGTGTGTATGAACACCAGGTATGAGAAATTACTTTGCAAGAGAACGCACAGTACAGTTGCCAAATATAATGCCTATATATTGTATATTTGAAGTACACAGCCGTGTACTAAGTGATCAGACGGTGTGTATGAACACCAGGTATGAGAAATTACTTTGCAAGAGAACGCACAGTACAGTTTCCAATTATAAGGCCTATATATTGTATATTTCAAGGTACACAGCCGTGTACTAAGTGATCAGACGGTGTGTATGAACACCAGGTATGAGAAATTACTTTGCAAGAGAACGCACAGTACATTTGCCAATTATAAGGCCTATATATTGTATATTTCAAGGTACACAGCCGTCTACTAAGTGATCAGACGGTGTGTATGAACACCAGGTTTGAGAAATTACTTTGCAAGAGAACGCACAGTACAGTTGCCAATTATAATGCCTATATATTGTATATTTCAAGGTACACAGCCGTGTACTAAGTGATCAGACGGTGTGTATGAACACCAGGTATGAGAAATTACTTTGCAAGAGAACACACAGTACAGTTGCCAATTATAATGCCTATATATTGTATATTTCAAGGTACACAGCCGTGTAATAAGTGATCAGACGGTGTGTATGAACACCAGGTATGAGAAATTACTTTGCAGAGAACGCACAGTACAGTTGCCAATTATAAGGCCTATATATTGTATATTTCAAGGTACACAGCCGTGTACTAAGTGATCAGACGGTGTGTATGAACACCAGGTATGAGAAATTACTTTGCAAGAGAACGCACAGTACAGTTGCCAATTATAAGGCCTATATATTGTATATTTCAAGGTACACAGCCGTGTACTAAGTGATCAGACGGTGTGTATGAACACCAGGTTTGAGAAATTACTTTGCAAGAGAACGCACAGTACAGTTGCCAATTATAATGCCTATATATTGTATATTTCAAGGTACACAGCCGTGTACTAAGTGATCAGACGGTGTGTATGAACACCAGGTATGAGAAATTATTTGCAAGAGAACGCACAGTACAGTTGCCAATTATAAGGCCTATATATTGTATATTTCAAGGTACACAGCCGTGTACTAAGTGATCAGACGGTGTGTATGAACACCAGGTATGAGAAATTACTTTGCAAGAGAACGCACAGTACAGTTGCCAATTATAATGCCTATATATTGTATATTTGAAGGTACACAGCCGTGTACTAAGTGATCAGACGGTGTGTATGAACACCAGGTATGAGAAATTACTTTGCAAGAGAACGCACAGTACAGTTTCCAATTATAAGGCCTATATATTGTATATTTCAAGGTACACAGCCGTGTACTAAGTGATCAGACGGTGTGTATGAACACCAGGTATGAGAAATTACTTTGCAAGAGAACGCACAGTACAGTTGCCAATTATAAGGCCTATATATTGTATATTTCAAGGTACACAGCCGTCTACTAAGTGATCAGACGGTGTGTATGAACACCAGGTTTGAGAAATTACTTTGCAAGAGAACGCACAGTACAGTTGCCAATTATAATGCCTATATATTGTATATTTCAAGGTACACAGCCGTGTACTAAGTGATCAGACGGTGTGTATGAACACCAGGTATGAGAAATTACTTTGCAAGAGAACGCACAGTACAGTTGCCAATTATAAGGCCTATATATTGTATATTTCAAGGTACACAGCCGTGTACTAAGTGATCAGACGGTGTGTATGAACACCAGGTATGAGAAATTACTTTGCAAGAGAACGCACAGTACAGTTGCCAATTATAAGGCCTATATATTGTATATTTCAAGGTACACAGCCGTGTACTAAGTGATCAGACGGTGTGTATGAACACCAGGTTTGAGAAATTACTTTGCAAGAGAACGCACAGTACAGTTGCCAATTATAAGGCCTATATATTGTATATTTCAAGGTACACAGCCGTGTACTAAGTGATCAGACGGTGTGTATGAACACCAGGTTTGAGAAATTACTTTGCAAGAGAACGCACAGTACAGTTGCCAATTATAAGGCCTATATATTGTATATTTCAAGGTACACAGCCGTGTACTAAGTGATCAGACGGTGTGTATGAACACCAGGTATGAGAAATTACTTTGCAAGAGAACGCACAGTACAGTTGCCAATTATAAGGCCTATATATTGTATATTTCAAGGTACACAGCCGTGTACTAACTGATCAGACGGTGTGTATGAACACCAGGTATTTAAATTAGTTTGCAAGAGAACGCACTGTACAGTTGCCAATTATAAGGCCTATATATTTTATAGTTCAAGGTACACAGCAGCAGTGCCAAATATAGTTTGGTATGTAGCAGAGCACCTAATACACCACTAATGCCTCTCTCTGTCCCTACTCCAGCAGCTATCCCTGAATACGGCAGCCGTTCTCTGTAAAGTGTATATTGTAGTAAAGCTATCACTGTACTGCACTATAGTAGCCCTGATAAGGGCTTTTAATCACGCTCCTGCCTGTCCAACAGCTAAAACCTGTCTCTCCCTTCTCCAGCCTCTGTCCCTGACTAAGTTCACGCAGCATATGCGAACGAGCAGGAAGAGCTGAGTTTTTAATATTCGAGGTCACATGGTTTTTCCAGCCAATGCATGTAGATGCCGTTTTCGCGCTGCCAGCGTGCTCAGCGGGCCTGTCATACCCCCCTGCATGGTGATTGGTGGAAAAAGAGCGCCAGGGAAGGTGGGAGGGGAAACGAATTCTAAGTGCGCCATCGCCGTTATACTCGAAAGAAATCGAGCACGCCGAATATCGTAGTATTCGATCGAATACCAGCTCGATCGAACACTACTCGCTCATCTCTATTAAGGACGTAAAACACCTATTCATTTGGACAAAGATCTGTGATTTGTTCATTGTGTTTTTACAGATGTTCTTGACTGCTTATTGTAATTGTACATACAATTCTAATAACATTGCCCTGATGAACCAATAACTTAGGGGGAAAGCGTCAGGACCCCGGCGGGAGATACAGAGACATCTTATTCCTGGTTTGGAGTGGCCTCTCCTTGATTATATATATATATATATATATATATATATATATATATATATATATATATCTAATGTGCATGTGTTGTGTGTCACCACATTAAATTATAGCATGTTTTCGTAGATAATATCACTAGAGTAGTTCTTCACATTTTGGGCCTTTGGTTGTTTGTTCCGGAGACAGTCGTGCCCATGTTCTCTTAGGTAAGTATATAGTTTAAGGAACTGCATTTGTTTACATTAGTAGAAAATTACTCTGGGGGTCAGTGAGTTTTTTTATTTTTTATTGTTTTACAGTGTAAAACATGTAAACCTCTTAAATCATTGGGTAATAACAAAAATCTTAGAAACTAAGTAAACCCCTGGTTATTTCAAGATTTGTTCCCTTTTCAATTAGCCCCCCTAGCATATGGTACCTAAGGAAAGAATCATACTTACCTGCTCCCTGCTCTCTGGCTTCGATCAGTGACCTTCTGGTCTCCAGCTACTTCTCGCTGGGGTATGGCCAAGGTTCCATGTGCTGCTGCATCCCCACCAATCAGCTGTTCCCATATTACTCCAGTGCAGGAACTACACAGCTCCATCCATTGTGTAGTGGACAAAAGTGGTGCAGTAACTACACAAAGGATGGAGTTGTGTAGTTCTGCCACCTATTTTTTTTGCTCTGGAGCTACTCTAAGAGTGATTGTCCTCACAGAGGACACAAGTAGGGGACTTTCTAACTGTTTTCAGAGAGAGTTTTCAAAATGATAAGAGGAGGTGATAATATTAGAAAGCTCAAGAGACATTCTGGATTTCTATTCTAGACTGAAGGCGGTAAAAGTATGATGTAGACTTTACGGCAGGTGTTTTTTGTATTACTGTGTTTCTTCATCTTAATTATTCACAAAGGCAGCCCATATAAAAAGCACACCTCGCCATATACAAAAATAATTCTTTATTTATGTAAATGATGTGAACAGACATTTAAAAACATCTTAAAACAAAGAAGGGAACTTTGGCATTACCCCCAATAGGATGGAAATCTTATATGTAAAAAGTACATTAAAAAGGTTTTCCAGGATTTTCTAACTGATGACCTACGTTCTGGTTAGGTCATCCGTATCTGATCATTAGTGATTGACATGTAGGACCCCCGTAAATTAGCTATTTGAGAAGACATTTGCAGCTTTCCCTAGGCCAGTGACGTCACGTTCATTGTCACATGGTCTAGGCGCAGCTCAGCCCCATTGAAGTGAATGGGGATGAGCTGTGATGCCAAGCACTGTGCTTGGTGAGTTGAGAGGAGGCCACAGTTCTACCGTGAGCGTCGGTGCCTTCTCAAAAAGCTAATCGGCGTGGGATAGATCATCAGTTAAAAATCCCAGAAAACCCCTTTTAATTCTATCAACACATGGTTACATATTAATCTATGAATACCAGTTCAATACATGCTCAAAAATTCACTGAAAATCCCCGAATGTGACGCGTGCGTATTGCTGCGTGTTGC
Source organism: Rhinella marina (assembly GCA_900303285.1). Taxonomy (NCBI): domain Eukaryota; kingdom Metazoa; phylum Chordata; class Amphibia; order Anura; family Bufonidae; genus Rhinella; species Rhinella marina. Next base: position 10,403 of record ONZH01017972.1, read on the forward strand.
GGCAATACGTGTGGGGCTTTCCAACATGTCACTTTGATTAAGTTCCCTCTGGGTGTGCCTTTTTTATATGCTGACTTTGTTTATGAATATGTAGTGTATTGGCAGATTTGGCACCTATTATTGGTTGTTTGAGCTGGTGGTGCGCACTTTATTTTGGTAATTATTAGTCTTCATGTTAATTGTTCCCAGACATTTGACTATATTTTATGTTCGGACTGTGCTGCACATTGACATTCTTTGTATGATCATGTGGCAGTACCATATGTTTTAAGGGGTGTGTTTTGTATTATCTCCAGACTACAGCTAAATATTCTGTCTGAAATGCTAATCCAGCTGAACAGGTTCTGTGCAATGGATTTTAAAGTTTGTTCCTAATGTTTGGATTTCATTAGGCATTTATCTCAGTGCCAGGCTTTCTCTGGTTAGATACTTCCAGCTTGGTTAGTTGGTACTCTATTCCATCTCTTGCTGGGAGAGTTATATTTTGTGTACATAGGTTCCCCAAGCCCAGGGGTGCACCTAGCTTTTTTTGCTGCCTGAGGTGAAAACTGAAACAGCGCCCCCCCCCCCCCCCAATGCCAATTTCTTAACCTAACATAACTTTGCCACTATGAAATAGCTCATTACCTATGACCCTTCCGCTGAACCCTTCTTGCCCCTACCTGGTGCTGCCTGAGGCGATCACCTCCCCTCACCTCATTGTTGGTGCACCCCTGCCCAAGCCATACTAAACATTGAGGTAAGCTTTAAATGAAATTTAAGAGATTAAACACAGTGCACTATTGTTCCAACGTCTCGAAAATAAAAAACACTCAAGTTAAGGGCTCATGCACACGACCGTATTTTCTTTCCGTGTCCGTTCCGATTTTTTTGCGGACCGTATACGGAACCATTCATTTCAATGGGTCCGCAAAAAAAACGGAAGGTACTCCGTTTGCATTCCGTTTCCGTATGTCCGTATTTCCGTTCCGCAAAAAAAATAGAACATGTCCTATTATTGTCCGCATCACGGACAAGGATAATACTGTTCCGTTCCGCAAAATACGGAATGCACATGGATGTCATCCGTATTTTTTGCGGATCCGTTTTTTGCGGACCGCAAAATACATACGGTCGTGTGCATGAGGCCTAATAAATAGTTTTGATTAAGGGTATGTTCACGCCTGGTGGATACTGTGCAGATTTTTCAACCAGATTTTTCAAATAGATAATCGGCACTGTTTTACAGATTTTACAGTATCAAATCTTGTCCATGCGTTGGAGAAATGAACGCATGGACAAACTGACTTGTGGAGCGGATTTTAAATCTGCAGCATGTGAATTTATATCACAGATTTTCTCTGCAGATTTCGGCCTCTGCAATACATAATGCGAAATTTGCAGCAAATGTACAGCAAAATCTCCATCATATCCACATGTAACTCAGATATGGATGTAACTTGGATGTACTGGTTTCTTTTTTTTTTTTATTTACATCCTATGTGGATGTACCTTGAAAATATCAAAGTTCTCTGTATACAGCTCATTTGCAATTGGTGTAAAGTAGAACTGGCCCATAGCAACCAATCAGATCCCACCTTTCATTTTTCAAAGCTCTGAGGTGGAATCTGATTAGTTGCTATGGACAACTAAGCCAGTTCTACTATACACCAGTTTGATAAAAGACCTCATATATGTTTCTATGATTAAAGTCTACAAACAAACCCTGTGTAGTCTGATTCAGCAGTCATTTGTAAAGGCTATTGAAAATCAGCCAAAATCTACGGATTTTGGAAGGTCCAACTGAGTATCTGAGGTGTATGGGGCTAGTCAACAGCAGATGTCAGGGGAAAGTAGAATCACGCATGTTGGATTTTAACATGTCAGATTCTTACATGATGGCATTTTAGATACACGGTAGCTAGCTGGCACTCTATAGTGAATGGTTAGCATTACTCCACTACTCCTACCCCCTCTTCTTGCTAAGCTACTGTCTGTAGTGAATACATAGAAAAAGTTAAAGGGATATATTCATCTCGGAAATTTGTGGAATAAATAAAGGACCTGTCATAAATGTATGATAGATGTGGGCTGCCAATGGGATCTTCTGCCTCCATCTTACATCAAGCCATCTTGTGGGCCGTCACATCCAGGCTGCCAGCTTCTACCAGAGGTGGCATGGTTTACACAAACAGCTGAGCTAAGCTGTTTCCATAACTTGTGAGATACAGGAACCACAGAATTTGATATGAAAAGAAAAGGGCCAGAAATGTAAACGAAGGTTCATGTTAGCCCTCTTCTGGGATCATACAGATCCTCTCCTTTTCCTGCACACTGCCAGCATGCCCCCTTGGGTCTTCCTCTTCCCCTCCATGCAGGCTAAAGTGACAGCTACAAGTCCATTCTATGTTTAGATGTTTTTATACTTGATTGATCATAAAGAAGTTACAAACATGTTATAATGTACATATCAAAAGCAAAAGTTATCGTATAGTTTTCCATATATATTCACAAAATCAGAACCTCATGACACACAAACAGCCAAAGAGAAAAGTCAACCCACCGACCTTTTCGGCTTTTTAAGTAAAGACAAGTTACAGGGGAAGAGGAAGGATACTGAGGGAGGAAATTCAGGGAAGGAAAAATATGAAAAATCAGGGGAGATGAAATAGGAACAAGTAAAAGAACTAGAACTGTACACTCTGCAGGTTGCAAATTGTTTGCATCACAAGCCCAGAACTTTCACGTCCCCTCCAGTGGCATATGCCCTAGCTTCCCTGCTAAGAGACCAAATTGTTCACCGGAATCGAAGAAGTTATGTGCCATGCCGAACCCCCCACTGAAGCTCCAGAGAAAATCACAGGAAATTCATCGACAGACTGAAAATATAACATGAGTTGAAAACAATTACCGGTATATATGAAATCTTTAACATGTCTTGGTAATAAATTAATAAAGCCTTCACAACATGCAAAAAACATTTTCAAATGTGTTTCTCTCCTGTTGAGCTCCAACCCTTCCAACTTGATAATAAATTAAAGTTTCTTGAGAAACAGTTTGAACAGTGGGATCTATTCAGGTATGAAAAATAGTTTTAACCCATGCACTATCATATATAACAATTTCCTGATGTCTAAGGAACATCTAGTAGCATCGGGGTCAATATACCTAAATATAGACCAGATAGCGCTGCCAATGCTAAATGAGAAGTGGTAAAAGTGTGTGTATTCTACAGTAAACAGATTGCTTACCGGGCATGCTCACAGGTAATGAAAAATATCTGACCCTGCAGCTCTGCATCAAAAACAGTTATCATAGCCAAATATACTCATACAATAGCCCCATTCTGGGTTTATATATGCCGGGTGATAAATCTGCAGGGCCATTTCTCTGTAACAACTCGAGGGTAGGTAGTAAAGTCCAAAGCCTTAAATAAAGTGGACATTGTCAACTGTGGAATATCTTTGAGCAATTTGGATGTAGCCATCTCACAAGTAGTATAATCTAAAGAGGTATGTAGAGATGTGTAATAACTGGCTTCTTAAGGGCAAGGTATGTTTAAGAGAGGCCTGCAGCACTAGACTCCATTCTCAAAATAGGTAACAGCTCTCCAAGATAACTGTTAGCTTGCAAATAAGGAAATAAAGTAAACAAATGTTGGGATATTTCAATATGAACTCTTCTAGAGACAACATCTTACTGGTAGACCCATCCACCAAATGACTGATCGTAGTTATTTTCCCTCTGTGCCAATGATAAAAATCCCTATGTGGTCATAGTCCCTAAAATGCTGATTGGTCAAAAGTAGGGATGAGTGAACTTCTGTTTTCAAGTTTGGCATATAAGGTTCGGGTTCGGGTTATCTAAGAATTCCATTATGGATTCTGCTACCACAGATAATAAGTTATATTGTGATGTGGTAAGCCTCACTCCAAAATAAAAGATAGAATGTGATCCATTGAAAAGGATAGGTGGAGGTCTATCTTGGCAGTATCAAACTCTTAATGACCATGACTTCAAATTTATCCAGATTGAGTGTGCAACCTGAAATTTGCCATATGTTTAGGAGATCTAGAGAGGTGTCACGACTGTATCCCTGATAATTAACAGGATGTCATCAGCAAAGGTGGCCTGGGTTACAGAAATGCAAGTAAATTCTAATAGCCATTGGGTCTTAAGAGGCTGTAAATAATAAAGAATAGAGTCAAACAATGTTAGAAAGTAATAGGGAAAGGGGACAACCTTGCCTGGTACTTCTAAAAATATCCAAATAGGGGTTAATATGGGCATTCACTGTAAGTGTAGTTTGGACAGGTGATTGAGGCTATTGAATGAAATGATAGAATGTACAACTGCCGCTCTTAATAAGCCCTACACCTTGTGGTGGATCTGCCGGAGTTATGAAGAGGCGCCGTACTCTATATAACTTCAGTGGATCCACTGCGACTTCTAAATATAACACAGCTTCCTTCATTTAGACCATTTTCTATGCCTAAAACAGGTGCAGAAAATAGTAAATGAGATGGGTCTGCCGGCCTGTCTCCTTCCCTGCCCACGCAACGCCACCTTTTTACAACTGGCATGAGCAGGGAGAAGTCGCAGGACCTTTGCGTCACAATCTGCGCCAGATATATGCCTAATTTAGGCATATTTCTGTTTAATGAATGACCCCCTTAAAATCTTATAATATTCTTTACTGACCCCGTTGGTACAAGTCTGTTTTAGAGTTTTTAGCAGTAATGTTCTTGGCTGCTGAAGTGCAAGGAAAAGTTTAAATGGATATTCCATTATTCCAGCAGCCAACAGATTGGTGGGATTTTAACCCTGGGGATTCTTATCTCTATCTAGAATGGTGACTCTTAATCCCTATCCATCCCCATTAGGCCAGCTTCAGTTGTACAGTACTTTGACCGTCTACAAGCTGCCACCCAACACAACTCAGTGGTAAGTGAAACAGCTTTTAGCAGAAACTCTTTAACCATGATCTGTGGGGTTGTTCACAGCTTGTATGCTTAAAGGGAACCTGTCACCTCCTTGGGCTAAAAAAACCTGTTAGCAGTACCTTAATTTATGTTCCAGCGTGATTCAGAAGATGATCTTTGTAAGGAGAAGAGATCCTTCAAACTGTGTAAAATTCATATTTTAATCCTCCGTTGGCGCGCTGCCTTGACTCGGCTTGAAGTCAAGGGGGCAGCGGCCTCCTTGACTCGAGTCAAGTAAACCACTCCCCTTGGCAAGTTGATGGACAGTTTGCTGATGGGCCGGGGATCGCGCAAGTCTCGCGCATGCGCGGTGCGCGATATCTCCCTGCGCGATCCCGGCCCCAGCTCTTCAAATTCCGGGCGCCTGTGCCTGTACTGCGCATGCGCCAAGTAAGCGAGCGCTTGGCGCATGCGCAGTACAGGCACAGGCGTCCGGAATTTGAAGAGCTGGGGCCGGGATCGCGCAGGGAGATATCGCGCACCGCGCATGCGCGAGACTTGCGCGATCCCCGGCCCATCAGCAAACTGTCCATCAACTTGCCAAGGGGAGTGGTTTACTTGACTCGAGTCAAGGAGGCCGCTGCCCCCTTGACTTCAAGCCGAGTCAAGGCAGCGCGCCAACGGAGGATTAAAATATGAATTTTACACAGTTTGAAGGATCTCTTCTCCTTACAAAGATCATCTTCTGAATCACGCTGGAACATAAATTAAGGTACTGCTAACAGGTTTTTTTAGCCCAAGGAGGTGACAGGTTCCCTTTAAAATTAGACTAACTCAATAAATGAAAACGGGCTCTGTTTCCTGCCTTGTTATAGGATATGACACAGAACTGAAAATCACAAAGAAGATAATATACAGTCAGGTTTTAATGAGACCGTTGATTTTGTGCCATATCTTGAGTAATACATCGATAACAATGCATATCAATTTCGCCCACATGCGATGCTCCATAATTCATTGGAAGCCAAAACATTGAACCAGAGGAGTCAGACAGTCTACTAGAAATCAGTTAGTTTTTAGATATTAGCCGTTCAGTGTATGACTATCATTTTCAGTATATTATTTACTTTCTCTTAGGCCGTGGTCACACAGGCAACGGTGGTTAGATACTCCGTCACCAGTGAAAGTTCCATCACATTCAAAAGCAAGAGTAGCAGAGGTTGCAGCAGTTTTCTAGCCATCAAAATGATGGACATAATGACAGAATCCTGACAGACCGTGCTATAATTCAGTGGGCTAGGTTGGGTGCCCACTTCGTCTAGCAGAGTGGTGGACTTCCATTCAAAACCATCATGGTGATGTCAACAAAGCCTAAAAAATGCAGAAAAGAAAATAATTTATTCTTAAAGGGGCACCTGTCAGAAAGGGATATTGTTTTAAACCTCAAGTTCATAGAAAAATGATTTTTGGGGGCTATTACTCAAAACACTGTGCTTCTGTAGCAGCCAGCACAGATATATAGATAGGCAATATTATAATTGAGTCACTCATCCCCCTTCCCTCTCTGGCCAGCCATGATTGCCTGACAGAACGTCAAGCAAGACTGTCTGTTGTGCTCATAGTCCAAACAAAGGAAGATGATAAAGAGCCAAGATAGGAAATATAATACATGAAGTGACTTGAATGTAGAATGTTCATAAATAGGTTGTTAATAAGTGATAAAATGTGGCGGTTGTTTCCCTTTAAACAAATGACAAATACATTTCTAATACAGGAAGATGGGATGAAATTATAAACCTCAAGATGCATTCAGGCTCTCAAAAATATAAAAGAAACCTTCTGTAGCTATGTAATTAAATGCTTTCATCACTGCACTGAAAACAGTCTTCTATTGTTTTCATTTCAACCAGTATTTAGCTAATGACTCTAAAACACGCAGATGAATTGTTTTCTGTAACTAAGTGTCCAAATGCATCCACTTGGAAACTTACCATAGAAATACTCGCCATCTAAGTAACACTTAAAGGGGTTCTCCGAGTTATAAATATTGATGACCTATCCTCAGGATAGGTCATCAATATCAGATCGGCAGGGGTCCGACACCCGGCACCCCCGCCGATCAGCTGTTTGAAGAGGAGGCGCGCGCCGCATCAGCGCTGCCTCCTCTTCACTGTTTACATGCTGGCCGACTCAGGGGTAGTGGTGAGTAGGTGTAATTACACCTCACTGCCCCATTCATTTCTATGGATAGAATCGATTCCATAGACTTGTATGGGAGCGATTCTTCCCATAGAAATGAATGGGGCAGTTAGGTGTAATTACACCTACTCACCACTACCCCCGAGTCGGCCAGCATGTAAACAGTGAAGAGGAGGCAGCGCTGATGCGGCGCGCGCCTCCTCTTCAAACAGCTGATCGGCGGGGGTGCCGGGTGTCGGACCCCTGCCGATCTGATATTGATGACCTATCCTGAGGATAGGTCATCAATATTTATAACTCGGAGAACCCCTTTAAGGTGAATTTCTACTCTGTACCACCATGTCCCTTTTAGGTCCAACATTTTGTATTGATTAAAGTGAAACTGTCATTTGTGGGGTTTTTTAGTACAGTGTAGGGATAGGGACAATTTTGTAATATACATTATTCGGGAAAGATATTTCTTTCTACTAGAAAATAGGGTGTAAGGAGTCTTCTTAGCAAAGCTCTAACAGCGTTGCAAAGGAGAATCTGTCTTCAGTTTTCAGTCTGCAGAAGACGCCTGTGTGGAAGATGCAGAGTATTCCAGCCACCTCTTGTCACTACCTCAGACCCTGATTGTGGACATTCCCAATAACTTCTGCACAGTTGGTCTGTAGGGGCTTTAAGTAGTTGAATTCCAGCAAATGGGCATGAAACCACCAGTTAATGGGTGGCCATGAAAGACTAGAACCCAAGAAACATTAGGGCACCAGATTAAACATCTGGCTCTTAAAAGGTTTTAAAATGAGTTAAAATTAGGTAACTACAACCTTAGATGAACAACAACACACAACAGATTCCACCATGTTTTTAAATATAATTTACAAAAAGGAAGGCAAAATATGAAAAACTAGTTATCCCCTGTGAATCAATAGTTTGTAGTAATCATTTTCTGTTTGACTTAAAGAGGTTTCCTGGGATTATCATCAGTGATGACATATCCTCAGGATTGGTGGGGGTTCCAGGAGATCATCTATCCATTTCAAAGCGGCTATGCTTGGTAGTGCAACTCGGCCCATTCACTTGAATAGGACTGCGCTGCGCTAAGGCCATGTGACTGATGAATGTGATGCCACATGGCCTAAGCGTTCACCAAGCGCCATGGCTTCTTCATACAGTTGATTAGTGGGTGTCCTGGGAGTTGAATCCCACCGATCTCATATTGATGACCCATCCTGAGGATAGTAATCAATATGATAATCCTGCAAAACTCCTTTAATCAGTCTCTCACATTGTTCTGAGGCAATTTTGTCCAACTCTTTTTTTATAACATATAACTTTGCCTCAGTCCAATTAAGTTTGCGGACGTTCATTTATGCACAGCTCACTTTAGTTCCTGCCACAGATTTTCAATTGGGCTGAGATCTGGACGTTGACTGGACCGTTCCAACACCTTGATTCTTTTCTTTTTCAGCCATTCTATTCTAGATTTGCTGGTGTGCTTGGGATTGTTGTCCAGTTGCATGATTCAGTTTTGACCAAGCTTTAACTGTTGGACAGATGGCCTCACATTTGACTCAATGATTACAAGGTGCCCAGGTCCTGTGACTGCAAAACAAACCCAAATCATCACCCCTCCACCACCGTGCTGGACAGTTGGTATGAGGTGTTTGTGCTGATATGCTGTGTTTGGTTTTCACCAAACTCAGCCAAACATCTACACTTTGGTCTTGTCTGTCTAGAGTACCTTTCTCTAGAAGCCTTGTGCTGTTTTCAGATGCAACTTTGCAAACCTGAGCTGTGCTGCCATGTTCTTTCTCTTGGCAACCCTTCCGAACAAGCAATACTTGTTCAGTCTTTTTCTGTACTGTTGTGAACTTTAACATTTAACATGCTGAGGCATGTAGAGTCTTCAATGTAGCTCTTGGGTTTTTTTGGAAAATTTTCTAAGCATTGTTAGGGCTGACCTTGGGGTGAATTTGCTAGGCTGTCCATTCTTGGGATGATTGTCAAACTGTCTAGAATGTTTTCCACTTACGAATTATCTTTCTCACTACAGAATGGTGAACTCAAATTGTTTGGAAATTGCCTTCTCTATGATCATTACTGATGTTTTTTATCCTTGACATTGTGTTTACACATGCCTGAATTCTCCAGACCAGCAAACTGCCAAAACATCTCCTTTTATTGAAGTAGTCACACTTGCTGATGATCAGTTAATCAAGGGCACCTGGCTGCAAATTACGTTCTTAATTCCTATGGAAGTAGTTTTTCATACACAGTCTCAGACACAGCTGTCAATCTAACAGTTATCCCTGTGCATTTAGATGTACATTTATCAAGAATCTGATTCTCTTTTTAGATATGCTTTTCAAATTAGATATCCAATCATACAATACCATACTACATGCAATCAGTAATCATCCTGGACACACAATCAAGGTGATCATGGTGTCAGAGCTCACTAAAGGCACATTTAGATCCTGCAAGGAGCAGCTGGTCGTTTGCTTAATAATTGGAGGTGAAGCACTGCACTTACATGCAACAATCACCTCCAGAGTATGAGGAAAAATGTCTCCATACAAAATTATTGTTCCTGGGCAGCAGAATACAGTTTAGACAGTACAATCTGCTGTCTTGGAATAATAATAATAATCTTTATTTATATAGCGCCAAGATATTCCGCAGCGCTTTACAGTTCAGGGGTTCATATACAAACATTCATAAATAACATAGCAACAGACAAGTCAATAATTACAACAAGAGGAATGAGAGCCCTGCTCGCAAGACTTTACAATCTATGAGGAGATAGGGGAGTCACAGAAGGTAGAAGTGCTTGTTTTGTACGATAGTCCAGCCATCTTGGGAGAATAGGGGATCAGATATACAGCTGTATGAGCCGGTCAGCAGCCCATATATGAAGTGCTTCTGGGTGCGGTGGAGGATTAGGTTCAGGGAGTGATAAATGGGCTATGTATGGAGAGGAGTTAGATCAGGGGAGGAGATAGGCCATCCTAAAAAGATATGTTTTTAGGGAGCGTTTAAAGCGGTGTATGTTGTGATTTAGTCTGATTTGTTGCAGCTCAACAGAAATCTTGGAGCCGGGAGAGAGAGGTTCGGAATTTTGTCGAAGTCAGTCGTAAGTCATTGGCTGAATGGAGCGCAAGGGTGGGGTGGTAGACAGAGATAAGGGAGGAGATGTAGGGGGGTGCAGCACTGTGGAGGGCTTTGTGGGTGAGGACGAGCAGTTTAAATTGGAATGATGATTGAGGTGTCTGCACCTCTGATCATTTTAACCGATGACCAAGCGTTTCGCTCGTTCGTCAGGTCATTTGCGATACCTTTAGATAATGAGATTATCAGGAATGAGTTTAAATCCAATCTTAAGTGCAAATATGTCTTCTGGGAGTCTTCAATGCCCAAGCAGTAGACTTCCGTAATAGATTATCGGCTAGTGGCTACCCTAAGTTTACCCAGAATAATGCTATCAACGTTGTGTCCAGGAATGACAAATTTATTATCATCCACCCCACCAGCAACAGAAAATTTAGAGCAGAGTAACATCAGGTCTTAAAAGTTACCTTTTTACCAGTAATTAATACTTAAGCTTCAAAAGAATTTATACATATTCAAGATGTTCAAGATGTGCTTCATGACAAATGGTCACATTGTTAGGCCCGTACGGTGTAGACGCCGCTGATTTTGTGTTTGTTTACATTTTGGGTCCAGGCATGCATGGGCAAAGCCATTTTGCTGGAGCCCTTTTGGACTTCTAATTTTACCTCTGGTGCTGAGCACTTAATCTGGCGACACCCTGTTAGTTTAAATAGCTGCCAGTCCATTCATTCAATGCTGGTGCTCGCATGTGTTTGCCACTAGAGACCAGCTTACAGGAGTGGAGGTGATTTCTATTTTTGATCTAGCGCCTAGAAGAGGCTTTGAGTATCGTGTGAAAGATTTTGTGCGAGTGTATAACTTGTTGTTCTGTCCTTTGCTTTTGGTGTGTTTTGCAAAGGTCGTGTTTTGTATTGTTTGTTATCTCGCCCATCTTTCTTTTTCCTGTTGCTGCACTGTGAGTGTTGTAGTGTGCCGCATATCTGTTTCCTCCTTTTCCTTTAACAGTTTGGTCTTGCAGTTTCACCTTTTAGCTCTGGTGGTAGATTCCCTTAGTTTTGGTTTTGAGGTCTTTTGGTTATTCTATCCTCTTTGTCTTTCTGCCCCTCTATCCTATCTTTGGGACAGTTCAGGAGTGAGTTAGGGAGTTGGTGGTCAGTGCGCAGTCCACCATCAGGGCTAGCGTACGACAGGATAGTCAGGGATGCAGATAGGGATAGACATTTCCTACCATCAGTATTGATTCATCAGGTGAAACCATAACACACATGATGCAAAGGATCTGGTCTCCGCAGTGGCCCGTGATTGGCTGCTTCAATGTCAAACTGGATGTTTACAGCGAGGGACCCCAGTGGAGCATCGTAGGCAGGGAGGAAAAGGAGAGGGGAGCCAGTACCAGGAACCAGGTGAGTAAGCTTCCCTTTACAGGTCCGGCCAATTGGGGTGTAAGGTGGGGTTATCCCCCCTCCTACTTGCACAACCCCTTTAAGGAACTGTTTTCACAGTGGACCATGTGACCTTTTTTTCCACATTTTGTACATTTTGGTTTGCTTGTGCTTTTATACCTGTGGCTTGTGACAATAAGGTGTCTTATGGTGTATATATATATATATATATATATATCTATATATACAGTGAAGGAAATAAGTATTTGATCCCTTGCTGATTTTGTAAGTTTGCCCACTGTCAAAGACATGAACAGTCTATAATTTTTAGGGTAGGTTAATTTTAACAGTGAGAGATAGAATATCCCCAAAAAATTTTAGAAAATCACATTGTCTAAATTATATATATTTATTTGCATTTTGCACAGATAAATACGTTTTTGCCACTTACTTGGTGGCAAAACCCTTGTTGGCGAGCACAGCAGTCAGACGTTTTTAGTAGTTGATGATGAGGTTTGCGCACATCATGGTCCACTCCTCTTTTCAGATAATCTCTAAATCATTAAGATTTAGAGGCTGTCGCTTGGCAACTCTGATCTTCAGCTCACTCCATAAGTTTTCTATGGGATTAATGTCTGGAGACTGGCTATGCCACTCCATTACCTTAATGTGCTTCTTTTTGAGCCACTCTTTTGTTGCCTTGGCTGTATGTTTTGGGTCATTGTCGTGCTGGAAGACCCAGCCATGACACATTTTTATTGTCCTGGTGGAGGGAAGGAGGTTGTCACTCAGGATTTTACGGTACATGGCTCCATCCATTCTCCCATTGATGCTTTGAAGTAGTCCTGTGCCCTTAGCAGAGAAACACCCCCAAAACATAATATTTCCACCTCCATGCTTGACAGTGGGGAAGTGTTCTTTGGGTCATAGGCAGCATTTCTCTTCCTCCAAACACCACGAGTTGAGTTAATACCAAAGGGCTCAATTTTTGTCTCATCTGACCACAGCACCTTCTCCCAATCACTCTCAGAATTATCCAGGTGTTCATTTGCAAACTTCAGATGGGCCTGCACATGTGCCTTCTTGAGCAGGGGACCTTGCGGGCACTGCAGGATTTTAATCCATTACGGCATAATGTGTTACCAGTGGTTTTCTTGGTGACTGTGGTCCCAGCTGCCTTGAGATCATTAACAAGTTCCCCCTGTGTAGTTTTAGGCTAATCTCTCACCTTCCTCATGATCAAGGATACCCCACGAGGTGAGATTTTGCATGGAGCCCCAGATCGATGTCGATTGACAGTCATTTTGTATGTCTTCCATTTTCTTACTATTGCACCAACCGTTGTCTCCCTTTCACCCAGCGTCTTACTTATGGTTTTGTAGCCCATTCCAGACTCGTACAGGTCTGTGATCTTGTCCCTGACATCCTTAGAAAGCTCTTTGGTCTTGCCCATGTTGTAGAGTTTAGAGTCTGACTGATTAGGCTACTTTCACACTGGCGGCAGGCCTGATCCGGCAGGTGAAGGGTGCTGCCGGATCAGGCCTGCCGCAGTGACATGTGTGGAGCCGGAACCGCGCTCCGGCCCCACACATGTCACACAGTACATACATACACATAAACATACACACACATATAGACAAACAAACACACATACATACTTACATGCTCCCCGGCAGGTCTTCGGAGCGTCAGAGGGACAGGACGGCTCACACAGGTCACGATTCCCCACAGCGCCCTCTGCTGGGCGCCTGGTGGAATCGTCATCTGACGGAACTCAATACCGGAATTTTAAAACGCTAGTGTGAAAGTAGCCTTAATTGAGTCTGTGGACAGGAGTCTTTTATACAGGTGAACATTTAAGACAGCTGTCTTTAATGAAGGTAACGAGTTGATTAGGAGTGTCTAAGTGGTCTGGAGGAGCCTGAACTCTTAGGCTACTTTCACACTAGCGTTTTAAAATTCCGGTATTGAGTTCCGTCATAGGGGCTCAATACCGGAATAAAACGCTTCAGTTTTGTCCCCATTCATTGTCAATGGGGACAAAACTGAACTGAAGACAACGGAATGCTCCTGAAAGCATTCCGTTCCGTCTTCAGACCGGAGAACAAACCGCAGCATGCTGCGGTTTGCTCTCCGGTCCAGGCATCCGCACCAAGACGGATCCGGAATGACCCCCAATGCAAGTCAATGGGGGTGGATCCGTCTGGTGTGACTATAATGGTAACCGGATCCGCCCTCCATTGACTTTCAATGGAGTCCATTACGGATCCGGCTACACATAGACACATACAGACACAGACATAAACATAAACATACACACACATATAGACATACAAACACACATACATACTTACATGCTCCCCGGCAGGTCTTCGGAGCGTCAGAGGGACAGGACGGCTCACACAGGTCACGATTCCCCACAGCGCCCTCTGCTGGGCGCCTGGTGGAATCGTCATCTGACGAGGGCGCTGTGGGGAATCGTGACCTGTGTGAGCCGTCCTGTCCCTCTGACGCTCCGAAGACCTGCCGGGGAGCATGTAAGTATGTATGTGTGTTTGTTTGTCTATATGTGTGTGTATGTTTATGTTTATGTGTATGTATGTACTGTGTGACATGTGTGGGGCTGGAGCGCAGTTCCGGCTCCACACATGTCACTGCGGCAGGCCTGATCCGGCAGCACCCTTCACCTGCCGGATCAGGCCTGCCGCCAGTGTGAAAGTAGCCTTAATGGTTGGTAGGGGATCAAATACTTATTTCTCTGTGCAAAATTCAAATAAATATATATCATTTAGACAATGGGATTTTCAGGATTTTTTATTTTTTTTGAATATTCTATGTCTCACTGTTAAAATTAACCTATCCTAAAAATTATAGATTGTTCATGTCTCTGATAGTGGGCAAACTTACAAAATCAGCAAAGGATCAAATACTTATTTCCTTCACTGTATATATATATAGCTGGATAACAATTGTAGCACAGGATACCATTTTTCAGACTGGGATTACTGGCTATTAAAACAGTCACAATGGGCTGTGACAGAATAAGCAGAGTCTTCTCAACTCCTTAAAGGGCAGGCAAGTGAATTATATCTCTATGATACTAACTAATATTAAACAAACAAATAAAATACTGAATGCAGCACCTTGGCAGTGCCCAATCTCAGGCAGTCATTAGCAAGCATTTCCCGTTTGCTGAGGGTGCACCAAGAAGCAGAGGCCAACTGGGACCCAGTAAGCACTGCAACGGGAGCGGCTGGTGAGAGAACCCCGTCCTGGCCTCTTAATAAACTTGTTGCATCTGTGATGTCTATGCAACATAAACTGAAACCTACGTCAGTTTTTCAGTTATATTTTTTCCAGTTTTCTGGTATAAATACAGTAAATGTGTCAGGCCACAGTGGCCCTATCTGCTACACTCTGACCACTTTTTTAAAAGGTGGTGAGAGCACCGTCAAAAGGTAAAAAGTTGCAAATTCTTGCGCAAAAAGCCATTTGCACAAAAAAATCTGCAACTCTTGTACGCCTTTGCAATTCACCCCCATTATTTCTCTTCTACATTCATGAAAATTAAGTGACGAACACGGGATGTTCCCTTTGACACTTAAATGTTGAAAAAATTTAATTAGCGCATATCTTCTGCAATGAATTCAACGTTATTAGATCGTCAATTCCTTATCTAAAACAGAAGAGCATTATATAGCTATGTGAAAATGTAAAACATAGCAAAATAATAGAAAAAATGCTTAAGGCTACTTTCACACTTGAGTTATTTTTTTCCGGCATTGAAATCCGGTATAGGGTCTCAATACCGGAAAAAAACTGATCCGTTTGATCCCAATGCATTCTCAATGGACAGTAGTCCGTTCAGAATGCATCAGGATTTCCTCCGTTCCGTCTGTTTTACAGTATTTGGCCGGAGAAAAATCCGCAGCTTGTGTGTGTGTGTGTGTGTATATGTATATATGTGTGTGTGTGTGTGTGTGTGTGTGTGTATATACATATTTCTGCATTTTATTTATTTATTTTTTTAAGGCAATATATTTGGAAAGAAAATACAAAATAATAACCCCACCGAAAATAGACACTCACATCCTGGCATTATTTTTTTTAATACAAAAAGTAAGTAAAATTAGGTGTTTTGTACACTTTGCTTACATTAAAATACTAACTTTTTTGTTCTTGTGTTATAGCCATGTCTAGTTCAAGTGATGCCGGGAGCCCTCCTCGACGCAGACGCCGAGAGGATGTTTCGGTATGTCAAGGTTATAATTGCAGTACCCACGTTAATGTTTATTCATTATGTGTAATTTCCTTTTTTTTTTTTCATTATCTTTCAGTCTTCATCTGCTGAGGAGGTGACTCCCGGCCAAGACATTGGAGGAGTGGAGGAATCCAGGGGTGGAGAACAGACTATGGTAGGTTTATATTGTTTTTTTATTTTTTTTCAGACAATAGTTGGCATGCAACTAATAACTTACAGTCATAGATTATCATTTCTCAGAAATCCCCTAAACACTTTTACTTTCACTTTTTTGTGTATTTTGTAACATAAGTCACTCTGACCCTGAAGACAAAGCAGCAGATAAGTGACTGATATCTTCTTATCGCATGTCACGTTTAACCTCCTTTGGGACTACATTCTCTCTCTATAGCGGTGCTATTTTACTGGACGAGCTTCTTTCTGCTTTTGGAAATCCCCAGTAACATACCTGAGGTAAATTACTGAAATCTACCTGTCGCAAGTGCTATATGAAGAACAACACTACACTAGGCCATTGTTATTCAGGCAGGTAAAGTATACCTTTTTTAAAAGCACACAGGCTTTTTGTTGCAGTCCATAGCAACACATAGGGGTGATTTATGAACCTGTCTTTGTTGCCCATAGCAACCAAACCCAGTGCAGGTTTAACTTTTACAGTGCTCTTGTAAAGTGAAAGCTGTGCTGTGATTTGTTGCTATGAGCAACAAAGACTGGTTTTCGTTTAGACAGTGTTAATAAAATTGCACATCTATGGGGGAAGGGATAAAGGGTAACTCCTAATTTTCATAAAATTGCCACTTTTTTAAAATCAATGAATAGTTTATTTCTGAGTGTATAGGAGGTGAGACTACGGTAATTTAGTGGCCTTGCCGGTTCCGGTAATATTTTTCTACCAGCAATGTCAATTGTCGGTATTTTCCCATGCGGACTGCTACTGATGAGCACTTCCATTGTGGAGCGCTCATTAATGCAGCCTTTAGCTTCCCCCTGTGTTAATTTAAAAGAACAACAACAAACAAACACTCACCTCCTCTATTTGCTTGCGCTGCTGACTGGATGTGCAGGACAGGACCTGTGAGACATCATCACGCTGGAGTGCAGGTCCTTTCCTGAGCTACCAGTCAGCAAGGGGCGTTCACCGCAGCACGAGCAAAAGGAGAAAGTGAGTGTTCTTTTTTTTTTTGCAGAAGCAGACTGGGGACACTAATGGGGGCATTATTTTAACTGGGGGCACTAATGGGGGCATTATTCTAACTGGGGGCACTAATGGTTGCATTATTCTAACTGGGGGCACTAATGGGGGCATTATTCTAACTGGGAGCACTAATGGGGGGCATTATTCTAACTGGGGGTACTAATGGGGGCATTATTCTAACTGGGGGCACTAATGGGGGGCATTATTCTTCCAGGGGGAACTAATGGGGGCATTATTCTAACTGGGGGCATTAATGAATGCGTTATTCTAACTGGGGGCACTAATGGGTGAAATTATTCTAACTGGGAGCACTAATGGGGGCCATTCTTCTAACTGGGGGTACTAATGGGGGCATTATTCTAACTGGGGGTACTAATGGGGGCATTATTCTAACTGGGGGCACTAATGGGGGTATTATTCTAACTGGGGGCACTAATGGTTGCATTATTCTAACTGGGGGCACTAATGGGGGCATTATTCTAACTGGGAGCACTAATGGGGGGCATTATTCTAACTGGGGGTACTAATGGGGGGCATTATTCTAACTGGGGGCACTAATGGGGGGCATTATTCTTCCAGGGGGAACTAATGGGGGCATTATTCTAACTGGGGGCATTAATGAATGCGTTATTCTAACTGGGGGCACTAATGGGTGAAATTATTCTAACTGGGAGCACTAATGGGGGCCATTATTCTAACTGGGGGCACTAATGGGGGCATTTTTCTAACTGGTGGCACTAATGGGTGGTATTATTCTCCCTGGGGGTCACTAATGGAGCATTATTCTTCCTGGGGGAACTAATGGGGGCATTATTCTTACTGGAGACATTATTCTTCCTGGGGGCACAAATGGGGGGCATTATTCTTACTGGAGTGCACTAATGGGGGCATTATTCTTACTGGGGGGCACTAATGAGGGCATTATTCTTACTGGGGGCACAAATGGGGGGCATTATTCTTACTGAGGCACACTAATGGGGGCATTATTCTTACTGGGGGCACAAATGGGGGGCATTATTCTTACTGAGGCACACTAATGGGGGCATTATTCTTACTGGGGGGGCACTAATGGGGGCATTACTCTTACAGGGCATTAATTCTGGGGTGCACTAATGAGGGCATTAATATTACTGAGGGGCACTAATGTGGACAGTAGTAATTCTGGGGGGGTCGCTAATTCAGGCATTACTATTATTGGGAGCCACAGTATGATAGTGACTTAACACCCCATGTTAAGCCATGCCCCCACAACCACACCCCCTTTGGGGTGTGGCTTAACTTGGACGGTATTTTTGTTGGGAAAGGTGGCAACTCTAGGTGAGATGGAAGTAAGCTATGCGAATACTCGCTGCCATAATATCAGTGTCATGGTGGAGTCTATTTGGGTTCTTTTTAACCCACAACAGTGTAATATTACTGGCTGGAATGGCTTTATTTATTTACTGTGGCTGATATAGCACCAACATATTCTGCAGTGATGTACAAAAGTTCATATCAGTCCCCGTCCCCTTTGGAACTCACAACCTACAGAAATTTCCTACATGGACCCTTTCTGCCGTTACACTATATGGGAGAACACTTTGTCAGGCCAAGTGCATAGGCAGCTAGTGTGTATGGGAGGGCTCCTACATCTTGGACGGCACCTGTATCAGACATGCCATCGTGCACCGTATTTATCTATCTGCATTGATTAGATGCATCTTGGAATATTTTATTGGCGGATATACTCATAACTCCCAACTTTTGAAAAGAAGGAAGAGGGACATTATGTGTGGCGTGCATGGTGTGCCCTCTCAGATATGTGCCCCCTCTCAGTAGTTATGATCAGTTGTGTGCCCCTCACAGTAGTTATGCCCCGTTATGTGCCCCCTCACAGTAGTTATGCCCAATTATGTTCCCCCTCACAGTAATATACCCAAGTTGTGCCCCCTCACAGTAGTTATGCCAGATATGTGGCTCCTGACAGTAATATGCCTAGCTGTGCCCCCTGACAGTAATATGCCCAGTAAAGTGCTCCCTGACAGTTATATGCCCAGTAAAGTGCCCCCTTCACAGGCAGTAAAAAAAAATAAAAAATAAACTCCACATGCTCCCGACTGGCCCCACCCCCTTCCCCCCGCCCAGGCCTGCAGTGTGGAGTGCCGGGGGAGGAATGATGGAGCAGGGAGATGATGGACAGCTCTTGGATAATCATTACAGTCAGGTGTCCGCTTCCTATGGAACCAGGGACAGCTGACAGAAAGCGGGACATACCTCCACTTAAATCTGGGACTGTCCCGTCAAATCTGGGATGATTGAGAGGTATATATACTTTTTATTCTGGTCCCCTGATGAACTGGCTGCGTGTTGGAGAAATGTGTTGGGACCAGGGTTGGTAACCATCCAGAAATTTCTAGACAGTCCATAAAAATAGGTTTACTTTTTCCTGAGTCCATTAAAAAAATCATGTGTCCATGATTTTTTTGAGGCTGGTGCTACCTGACTAGATTATTTTGGTGGTAACTATCAGGACTTTATAGCTCACAGTAAATGCTGGTAGTGAGTTCTTATCAGTGTATTGATATATGCCTATATTACTTATAAACTTCATCATTCATTATGGTTTCACTATTTGCCCATAAAAAATGTTGGACATCCATGATTTTGGGATAAGTTGTCTAGGAAAAAGAAAAATTCTGGTTGAGAACTCTAGTTGGGACACCCCGGAAGACAAGTACTGATACTGGAGGAGCTATGAGGGTTTAGCCACCAAGAGGTGAGGCTGCCCCTTTCGGGATGGGTGCTCTGCCTTAGGCAGGGGTAGCGCTGGAACACTGGAGGGACAGGAGTGGTGTTCCTGGCTATCATCTGTATCATCTATGACTAATGTACCATCCACATCCAGTGTGTGATCCCACCCAATCAAGTCATAAGTAAGATGGAGCATGTACACGACCTGTGATAAATTAGTCATCTCCTACTTTAAGTGAATAGGAGTATTAACGAGTGTTATCCATCATTATATGTTGAATTATATTTTTAGGAGTGTATGTGACATTTTTTATTAGCAACAGTAAAAGTTAAATTTTAATAGAGGGTTTTGTTTGCTTTTCAGTGATTTTTTTTTGCCTTTGCCCTTGTTGTGTACCAACAATACGGTGATAGTTGTTTATAGGAGTAAGCACTATAAATGAGGATATTCTTTAGCTAGTATAATGTATGGGAGCACTAACTGACAAGCAATTTGGGGCTATCATGGCTGCCATGAGTGACTGGGTTTGAGGTGATCCCCAATCCTGCTCTCCAGAGGGGTGGCAAGGCATGGTGCACACCAATGGCAAATAAGTCCAGAGAGTCAGGGTCTGCAGTAAACCAATGTGCTTCTTTACTGGAGCAAATAAAGGCAAGGTACTGAGCTGGTTTCTCCAGTCTCTTCTCTGGTAGCAGATGGTTCTGAGATAGCTGTCCCTTTCATTTTTAGAAGGCTGGTACCCCACCCAAAGGGCTGGTGGCTTAGTTGAATGGCTGGCTCCCTGTTCACAGGGCTGGTGACCCAGGGTCTGTGGCAGATTATCCCCATCTCAGTGTCTTCTTCTGGTCACTCCTGCAGTCTGACAAAGTCTCTCCTACTGAATACTGGTCCTTATCTGCAGGCAAATGGGGCTCTGACTGCTGTACTTTTATACACTTTCTAACTGATCTAAAACCTTCTAGTGGGAGGAATGAAGCTGGAGAAGCACAACCTAACAGTAACAGTTCAAGGTGTCATAGACTTGTATTGGGCCTCAATACAAATCAATGGGAATGACCAAGCAGTTTTCAGTCATCTGATAGAGCTTAACCAGGTTGTGAAAAGTCCACTGTGTCTGGCTTTTCTCTCCAAAACTTAGCACTGCATAGTACCTTATGACAGCAGTTTCTCAGTGCAATGGCTGTAAATTCCCAAAGTCCCAAAGTCTCTTAGTGTGAACTGGCTGTGCATTACCTTTTCCACAATTTAGTGCAAATACAGTGCAATAACAGTCCAAATTAACAGGCTACAGTATATAAAATGCAATTCAAAATTATAACATGAGTGCGAACAACGGCATAAATCACAGTACAGGTTAACCCTTCATAGTGCACTAAAGTAGTGAGTTGATGGCTTTGCATAGCAGACATAGGGGGCGAATATCCTCAAATGTCCAGACTCCAAAGTACCCGTGCTCAGGGGCACTATCAAAAAAAAAATTAAAGCAAATACTATGACATGTAAAAAATTTGAATGTGTACACCCTTCTAGAGAGAAATATGCTTCAAGAGAGGAGAGAGATGTACTTGTAATAGGGAAGTAACCCTGCCCCCTGTTTTGGAGATGTGGTCCAGGAAGCACAGCCTGGCGGAGGACCACAAAGCGTCACAAGAGCAGCAGGGGATTGGTAAAGTAAGTATGATTTCTTTTATTGTTTTGCACCATACAGATACTTGTTTTAACCCTTAGACTCGATGCGGACACATGGCACCCGCTCGCACGTGCGGCGGGCATCATGGCCGGCAAGTCTCTGCTGTTTCTAACAGCAGAGACTTGCGGGTACTTCCGGCCATCGGCGGCATCTTCATAGGCCTTTAGATGCCGTGATCACGGCATCTAGTTGCGTCTAAACCCGGAAGCGTTTAGCCCCCATACAGCTCCGTACACATAAATACCAAAAAGTTATAGGGGTCAAGATATGACAAAAAAAAAGTCCAACTTTATAATTATTTTATCACTATCAAAACGCAGGAAAAACTATACATATTAGGTATCGCCGGATTCGTACTGACCAGTAGAATGAAAGTAACTGTCAGTTTTAGTGAACATCGAACGCTGTAAATAAAAAAACAGTAAAACAGTAGCGGAATAGCGTTTTTTTTGCAATTTCACCCGATTTGGATTTTTTTTCCCGCTTCCCACTACACCATATGCAATATTAAATGGTGGCGTTGGAAAGTACAACTTGTCCCACAAAAAACAAGCCCTCATACAGCTATGTGAACAGAAAAATATAACAGTTATGACTGTTTGAAGGCAGGGAGCGCAAAACAAAAACGCAAAGCCGAAAAAACCTCCGGTACCGAAAGGGTTAAACCACCGGACAACCTCTAAAATACTGCTTTATTTTGTCCATTTTGAAGGAGTTAATACTTAGCCCCTATAACCAATTATCACATACAAAAACATGATATGAATACTATATACTACATACCATCTATGCATAGATGTATTTAGCATGAGGTCACAGTCAGTAGGAATAAATAGCACTAAACCCCATCGCCTACCACAGTATAGCAGAAACCATTTGTGGATAAGTTCAGTACTTATACAGTATTTATATGGACATTGAAACACAAGAAAAAAATTGCCGCAGGGGCTCCAGTAATTATGCTTTGGCGGAGTTAGAGGCGCGGCCTAGCATGAAAAAAACTGCCTTGATGCACGTCGCACACATTGTCCCTCTTTGCAATTTTCAAAAGTTGGGAGGTATGCAATAATGTGCCAGTAAGAAATTACCCCATAGATATCCCCACAGTGCCCCTAATAATAAGCCTGAAAAAAGTGCCCCCCCAATAATGTGCCAGTAAGAAGTGCCCCCATAGATGTCCCCACAGTGCCCCCAATAATGTGCCAGTAAGAAGTGCCCCCATAGATGCCCCAATCATGTGCTAGTAAGAAGTGTCCCCATAGATGCCCCAATAATGTGCCAGTAAGAAGTGCCCCCATAGATGTCCCCACAGTGCCCCCAATAATGTGCCAGTAAGAAGTGCCCCCATAGATGCCCCAATCATGTGCTAGTAAGAAGTGTCCCCATAGATGCCCCAATCATGTGCTAGTAAGAAGTGCCCCCATAGATGCCCCAATCATGTGCTAGTAAGAAGTGTCCCCCAGTGCCCCCATAGCACTCCTTATACTTACCTCCATCAGGATGGCAGTAATACAATGAAGGCCTCTTCAGGCCTGTGTCCCGCGCTGTATGGCTCAGGTGGCATGATGAATCGCGCCACTTGAGCCAGCGTCTGAAAGGCTACAGGCACTAGGCCTGCAACCAATGAGAGGACCAGGGAAGGGAGACACCTCTCCCCTGTGCCGCTGCAGCACATCACTGTCCTGAGGACGGTGTGAGAGATAGATTTTTATATATGTTATATAAAGCCTGTACTACCACTAGATGGCAGCTAATTAGCTGTGAGTCACATGAACACTCTCTTTGTTTTAAAAGCACTATGGGGGAAGGATGGAAGTTTAGGTTCAAATGTACCAATAAACTCAGTGTTGAAGTTGGTGAACTACTCCCATCTAGCTAAAGAGCCAATTACTTTGCTTAAGTAACACCCTTTTTGTCTATGTCATACCTACTATTTAAGTGAATGTCTCATTAATAAATGGGCTGTGGCTCTGGGGATGTGAAATATTTTCCATGAAACCAACTTGTGTGTCTGGTCTCATTGTGAAAGTTGTATGGCGCGCATACTTATACTTCTAACAGATTTGGCACCACCCAAAGAAGGCAAATCATGAGAGTGGATATGACAACGTTGATACAGATGACTATGGAGATGAGCACTTCCACAATGGATGCGCTCATCTCCCTGTGCCCTGCCTTCGCTGCCCTCCATTTGCGACCAGGGCCCTGATTGCCTCAGCTCGGCAAACAATCATCCAGTGCCCAGTCCTGGGCCATGGACCGGTGGTTGGGGACCACTGCTGTATATTACACTGCACCTCATGTAAGTCCTGTATATTACACAATAATACATTGTAAAGTATCAGAAATATCTTTAAAATGTTGTTTTATTGTGAAAATATTATATAGTAGATAAATATCTGAAAGCACTCCAATCATCTCACACACAATGTATCACTCCCATGCTCCCATACACAATGTATCACCCCCATCCTCTCACACACAATGTATTACTCCCATTATCTCAGACACATTGTATTATTCCCATCATTCCCACCATCTCACACTGTATCACTCCCATCATCTCTTTCTCATACACAATGTATCACTCCCATAATCTCACAATATATCGCTCCCATCATCTCACACATTGGGTCAGATTAACAGTAGAACAGTCCTTGTTGCCCCTAGCTACCAATCACAGTGCAGCTTTTATTTTTGAAGAGCCAAATTCGAAATGAAAGCTGCGCTGTGATTGGCTGCTACAGGGACCAAATTCCTCTGGGGTCAGAAATCCCACCCCTCATCCCAAATTCTATGTTAACAGAATGATGAAACATGAAGAAAAATTTTAGGCAAGAACATGATGTGATATTAAAAAAGTGTGAGTCCAGTATATTCAATATGGCCGCTCTGATGCTAAGGCACTTCTTGTGATGTCATCCTTAGATGCTTTTCCACCCTGCCCCCCCCCCCTTTTTTATGCCTCTGGCATAACCACTTTACTTGTGATGTCATAATGGGCATGACTCACTTATGACATAATAATCAGGGGGTGTGGTCTAATCCTATAAATGGGGGTCACGCCCTGACACCAGTGTCAGTATCTCTAGCTGGCTGTCACTATGGCGAAGTCTTTGAAGAAGAGGAGGAGGATGTCAAAGACTGTTCCTGTGACTGCAATAGAGAAAATGGATGTCGGCCCTCGTCCGTATGCGGACGACGTTGATATGAAGTCCAATCACAGCGAGGATGAGAAAATGGAAGTAGGCCCCCGACAGTATCCAGAGGATGTGGAGATGGCGGACCTTCCGGGGAGCACCACCAACATCGTGGCCTCAAACCCCCGGAAGAGGAAGAGGCCATCTTGTGTCCTCTGTGGCCGGCTATAACATCTGCCGATAGGCCCTTACTATAACATCTGCCCCTTGGCCACCATAACATCTGCTGCTTGGCCCCACTTACCATCTGCCGCCCGGGCCCATTTACCATCTGCGGCTTGGGGCCATTTACCATCTGTAGCTTGTGGCCCATTTACCATCTGCCCCTTGGGGCCCACTTACCATCTACCCCTTGGGGCCCACTTACCATCTACCCCTATGGGCCCATTTACCATCTATATATGGTTTTACCATCCAAACCATCTGAAATTCCAGTGAAGACAAGCAGAGCTCCACCAGGTCCGGTAAGTTTGGCCGCTTCCCTCCGTCTTCTCCTTGTGTTTTTGTAAAGTTTTTTTTTTTATTTGGGTATTTTCTCTTCTAGGATCCGACTACAAGACAACATGAGGAACCTCTGGTGACAATATTCTGTCCCTGAAAACCTGCCAGAGGTGCGACCCCCGACCTCCTCCTCTACAAGTTAGCAGACCTGAATTCAGCTGATCCTGAAGATGAAGCCAGAGCTGCAAAAAATCCACTTAAAACCTAAAAACTTTTTATAAATACATATAATAGTTTTTTTAAAAGAAAAAATGGTGTTTTATTTCACTTAATTATCAAATTGCACACATTTTCCTCAGGCCCTATTTTTTTCGGGTATCATAAGGGTATAGTAAGTAAGCTCAGAGCTGGAGCCTGAGGGGGGAGTTACCCATTTTTAAAAGCGCAATATTTAAATTCACACATTTTTCCATAAAATCTGCATGTGCCAAAGTTTGTAACTTTTATTATAGCCAGAAAACTAGTACAAGTCTCAAAATAAATGATCCCCCCAGGTAAAACTCCATCCACTAGTAATATATCCATTAAGGGTAGGTTAATAAAGTACATTCAAGATGGCCGATCTGATGCTAAGCCACTCTTTGTGATGTCACCATTAGAATCCTGGCATGGCCACATGTTTTGTGATGTCACCATTAGAATCCTGGCATGGTCACATGTTTTGTGATGTCACCATTAGAATCCTGGCATGGTCACATGTTTTGTGATGTCACCATTAGAATCCTGGCATGGTCACATGTTTTGTGATGTCCCCATTAGAATCCTGGTATGGTCACATGTTTTATGATGTCACCATTAGAATCCTGGCACGATAACGCTTCTTGTTTCCTTAGCAACACTATCTGTGATGTCATCGGCTAGAGAGTCTGAGTGTCATAATTAGTGGCATGACTCCGGGGCATAGATAGGGGGGTCAGCATCCGTCACCTGAGTGGGCCCCCAATCTAGATAATGCCACACCATGACTACATGTAATAAAGCTAAATAGTGACTGAATATTACCACCGTACTGTTACTAACACACCACAGGAAGATCAGTATTACCCCCATACATTAATAACATAGTAATATAGTGTGTATGGCTATGGCTACACTGCAACTTTTTGTAGCGCGACTGATTGATTTTAACTATTGAATGACCGCTGCAGTCCACAAGATTGCATTCATTTGGATTGCAGCTGTAGTTCTATAGTTAAAGTCAATCAGTTGCGCTACAAAAAGTTGCTTAAGGCCTCATGCACATGGCCGTTCCATGCATTGGGGACCACAAAGCTCTATTTTTTGCAGCGCAGAGGCACAGACAGAAAACCCATAGTGCTTCCATGGGGTTTTGTGCCTCCATTCCGCACCATACCTTCCGGATTGTGGACCCTTTCAAGTGAATGTGTCTGCATCTCAGATGTGGGTCGGTGTTCACATATTGTGGATCCGATGTTTGCGAGCTGCAGTACGGGCCATGGCCGACAACGGTCATGTACATGATGCCTAAGGCTGACAAAATACATACGTCCATCCAGTTCGGCCTGTTATCCTACAAGTTGATCCAGAGGAAGGCAAAAAACCCACGTGAGGTAGAAGCCAATTTTCCCCACATTAGGGGAAAAAATTCCTTCCCGACCCCAATCAGACATAAAGAGTCCATAGTCTCACTGCTCTTACCATAAAGAGTCCATAGTCTCACTGCTCTTACAGTAAAGAATCTTCTTCTATGTTTGTGTACAAGCCTTCTTTCCTCCAGACGCAGAGGATGTCCCCTCGTCACAGTCCTGGGGATAAATAGATGATGGGAGAGATCTCTGTACTGACCTCTGATATATTTATACATAGTTATTAGATCTCCCCTCAGTCGTCTTTTTTCTAAAGTAAATAACCCTAATTTTGAAAATCTTTCTGGGTCCTGTAGTCCGCCCATTCCAGTTATTACTTTAGTTGCCCTCCTCTGAACCCTCTCCAGCTCTGCTATGTCTGCCTTGTTCACAGGAAAACAAGATGAGAGAGGCCTGTAATTGACATCATAGGTAGACCTCAACTATGAGAGACAAAATGAGAAAACAAATCCAGAAAATCACATTGTCTGATTTTTAACCCCTTGGCGACATTGGACGTACCGGTACGTCCTGAGCACGAGGTAGTTCGTGCTACAGGGCGTACCGGTACGTCTTGCATTGAAACCCCCCCCTGCTCAGTGCAGGGGGGGTTAAATGCTGTAATGGGTGCTGTTTAGGGCACCCAGCCACCCATAGTTAAGGCCTCGGGGGGTGCCGTGCACCCCCCATAAAGGCGATCGCTGTGAATGGCTGGTCTATTCAGACCAGCCATTCACAGCAGGCAAGGGGTACTCGGCGGGGATAGCGCTATTCTAGCGAATCCCCGCCGAGTGTCAGTAATTAGGGGGAGGTCAGGGTGTCCCCCCGCCCCCCTGATTAGCTGTGGGCAGATGGGTGGGCAGATGGGCAGGCGGGGGGGAGACCTGCAACGTGCGGGCGGCTGCCGCGAGTGCCGCCCGCAACGATCTTTCAGTATGGCTGATCTTTATTCAAGCAGAGTATCAGCATACAGCTGATACTCTGCTTGAAACTGCTGACATCGGTGCTGGCACCGATGTCAGCAGTTTAACCCCTTCCATGCCGCGGTCCGTAGGGACCGCTGTATGGAAGGGGTTAACAGGGAGGGAGCGCTCCCTCCCTCTCCCATCGGCGCTGTGGTGCGCTGGCAGCGCCGATGGTGTGGGCAGATGAGAGGGAGGAAGCTCCCTCTCCCTTCCATCGGGACGCTGCTCTGCTGTGGCAGCGTCCCGATGGTTACCATGGCAACCAGACGCTTTCGTCTGGCTTGTCATGGAAGCCTGTTCAAGCTCCTGCTAAAGGCAGGAGCTTGAACAGGCTATAAGAAAATACACTGCAGTACACTATACAGTGTACTGCAGTGTATTGTAAAATACCAGACCCACTGGTTCTTGAAGAACCAAGTGGATCTGAGTCAAGAAAGTGGAAAAAAAAAAAAAAAAGTTAAAAAAAAGTTAAAAAAATTGATTAAAAATAAAAAAACACACAATACATAAACATGTTAGGTATCGCCACATCCGTAACAATCTGCTCTATAAAAATATTACATGAGGTGGCCCCCCAGGCGAATGCTGTAAAAAAAAATTTAAAAAAACTATGGCAAAATAGCCATTTTTTTCCCTCTTCCCTCACAAAAACTGTAATAGCAGGCGATCAAAAAGGCGTATTTACCCCAAAATGGTATCAATTCAACCGTCATCTTGTCCCGCAAAAACTGTACCCTACCTGAGACAATCGCCTGAAAACTGAAAAAAATATGGCTCTCTGAAAATGGCAACACAAAAAAATATTTTATTCTGTTCAAAAATGCATCTAATGTGTAAAACTTTCCAACAATAAAAAAGTTGGACATATTGGGTATCGCTGCGTCCGTAACAACCTGCTCTATAAAAATATTACATGAGATGGCCCCCCAGGCGAATGCTGTAAATTTTTTTTTTTTAAAACTATGCCAAAATAGCCATTTTTTTCCCTCTTCCCTCACAAAAAGTGTAATAGCAGGCGATCAAAAAGGCGTAATTACCCCAAAATGGTATCAATTCAACCGTCATCTTGTCCCGCAAAAACTGTACCCTACCTGAGACAATCGCCTGAAAACTGAAAAAAATATGGCTCTCTGAAAATGGCAACACAAAAAAATATTTTATTCTGTTCAAAAATGCATCTAATGTGTAAAACTTTCCAACAATAAAAAAGTTGGACATATTGGGTATCGCTGCGTCCGTAACAACCTGCTCTATAAAAATATTACATGAGATGGCCCCCCAGGCGAATGCTGTAAATTTTTTTTTTTAAAAAACTATGCCAAAATAGCCATTTTTTCCCTCTTCCCTCACAAAAAGTGTAATAGCAGGCGATCAAAAAGGCGTAATTACCCCAAAATGGTATCAATTCAACCGTCATCTTGTCCCGCAAAAACTGTACCCTACCTGAGACAATCGCCTGAAAACTGAAAAAAATATGGCTCTCTGAAAATGGCAACACAAAAAAAATATTTTATTCTGTTCAAAAATGCATCTAATGTGTAAAACTTTCCAACAATAAAAAAGTTGGACATATTGGGTATCGCTGCGTCCGTAACAACCTGCTCTATAAAAATATTACATGAGATGGCCCCCCAGGCGAATGCTGTAAATTTTTTTTTTAAAAAACTATGCCAAAATAGCCATTTTTTTCCCTCTTCCCTCACAAAAAGTGTAATAGCAGGCGATCAAAAAGGCGTAATTACCCCAAAATGGTATCAATTCAACCGTCATCTTGTCCCGCAAAAACTGTACCCTACCTGAGACAATCGCCTGAAAACTGAAAAAAATATGGCTCTCTGAAAATGGCAACACAAAAAAAATATTTTATTCTGTTCAAAAATGCATCTAATGTGTAAAACTTTCCAACAATAAAAAAGTTGGACATATTGGGTATCGCTGCGTCCGTAACAACCTGCTCTATAAAAATATTACATGAGATGGCCCCCCAGGCGAATGCTGTAAATTTTTTTTTAAAAAAACTATGCCAAAATAGCCATTTTTTTCCCTCTTCCCTCACAAAAGTGTAATAGCAGGCGATCAAAAAGGCGTAATTACCCCAAAATGGTATCAATTCAACCGTCATCTTATCCCGCAAAAACTGTACCCTACCTGAGACAATCGCCTGAAAACTGAAAAAAATATGGCTCTCTGAAAATGGCAACACAAAAAAAATATTTTATTCTGTTCAAAAATGCATCTAATGTGTAAAACTTTCCAACAATAAAAAAAGTTGGACATATTGGGTATCGCTGCGTCCGTAACAACCTGCTCTATAAAAATATTACATGAGATGGCCCCCCAGGCGAATGCTGTAAAAATTAAAAAAAAAAAACGATGCCAAAATAGCCATTTTTTTCCCTCTTCCCTCACAAAAAGTGTAATAGCAGGCGATCAAAAAGGCGTATTTACCCAAAATGGTACCAATGAAAACCCCACCTCATCCTGCAAAAAATGAGCCCCCACATAAGACAATAGCTCAAAAAAATAAAAATCAATGGCTCCCGCAAACCACTCCATCAAAATCTGTGTTGTAAAATCCATATGGCGCTCCTTCTGTTTTGAGTCCTGCCATGTGCCCCCACAGCAGTTTACCACCACATATGGGGTGTTGCCGTATTCAGGAGAAAATGGGTAACAAATTATGGGGGGGGCTTTTCTCCTGTTACCCCTTATGCAAATAAAAAAAATTGGGGCTAAAGCAACATTTTATTGGAAGAAAAAAAATGTTCATTTTCACAGCCAAGTGTTTCCAAATTCCGTAAAATGCTTAGGGGGTCAAAGTGGTCAGTACCCCCTTAATATATTCTTTGAAGGGTGTAGTTTCAAAAATGGGGTCACTTTTTGAGGGTTTCCACTGTAGGGGTACGTCAGGGTCTCTCAATTACAAAATGGTGCCTAAAAACTATTCTAGCAAATTTTGCCTCCAAAATCCGTATGGCGCTCCTTTCCTTCTGACCACTGCCACAAACCCATAGAGACGTTTACCACCACATATGGGGTATTTCTGTAAACTGCAGAATCAGAGCAATGTAAATTGAGGTTTAGTTTGCTGTTAACCCTTGCTGTGTTGCAAGAAAAAAAATATTAACATGAATAATCTACGAAAAAAGTGAAATTTTGAAATTTCACCTCCATTTTCCATTAATTCTTGTGGAACACCTCAAGGGTTAACAAAGTTTGTAACAGCAGTTTTTTATAATTTGAGGGGTGTAGTTTCTAAAATGGGGTCATTTATGGTGGGTTTCATTATGTAAGACCCTCAAAATCACTTTATATCTGCATTGGTGTTAAAAAAAAAATGGTTTTGGAAAATTTGGTGAAAATTTGAAAAATGGCTTCTAAACTTCTAAGCCTCCTAACGTCCTAAAAAAGTAAA
>ONZH01017973.1:0-18981 GCA_900303285.1 Rhinella marina
TAACCAGGCACAGCCACTACATCATGTAAGGAGCTGTGAAACTGCGATGCCTGGTCCAGTGCCACAGTTAGTAAAACAACTGATCAGTGGGATACTGGGGATCGGACCCCAGGTGATCACTATTATCTAAGTCCCCAAAAAAACTTCCTCTAGTGGTGGCTGCAACAATCCACAATATGATCATTTAAATCTGTGACCATAGAGGGAATCTGGAGTTCTGTATTAAAAAAAGGAAAAAAAACAATCAAACAATAAAAAAGATTAATTAAGGAATTAATTAGTACAAATAGATACGATGATAAAAGGGAGAGAGGGTATTCCGATTTGGGACCTGCTGTTCATCTCAAGAATGGGGCCCCACAGTGAACAGAGAACAGAGCAGAGTGTGACATTGACACACAGACATGTTAGGTGGTTACTACTTTTCCATCATCCTCCCCATCCTGCCACCCCCAATACTGTGTCCACTATGCTCCCCAATACTCCCCACTACACTGCAGAAACAGATAATCCCCCATCAGAATACTAGTACCACACAGCTAGTGCCCGCCCACTTCTATAATTATTGGCACACAGTGCCCTCAAAAATCACTGAGCCCAGCCCAGTGCCATGCACATAGTGTCTCCCAAAAATAATTGTGCTAAGCTGATACTGTGCCAGGGTAACCCACAGTAATAGTGCTCACAGAATCCCACCAATAGTAATAATTTTCTGCTAGAGTGCACTTAGTAGTAATAGTGCCCCTACAATGCCCCCATTAGTAATAATGTCCCCCATTGTGCCCCAAAAGTAATAATGCCCTCATATTGCCCATATTAGTAATTATACTCCCTATAGTCCTGCTGTAGTAATAAGGCCCACCATAAGTTACCAGTAATACTACCACTTCTGCTCTGATCACAGGTGTACAATGGTTATCGTCATCAGTCTCCACTTTTGGAAAAACTTTGTGGTAACGTAGCCCAGGATAAAATAATCAGATCTTCAGGAAATACCATGAAAGTATTATTTATCACAGACGGGTCCGTATCCAGCGGAGGATTCCAGGCGACATTTACGTCAATGGAGGATGCAGGTAAACATGTCAATGGTATTACAGGTAGGGTGGTATGTATTGTACTGCTGAAGATCACAACTCAATGTCTGCATGAGGTCGGATCAGCTGTAGGATTCATTCACACAGCCATATGAATGGTCCACGCGAATGCCTGTATGCCTTATGCCACAGGGGGATTGGAGAAGAAAAACAGGGAGGAAAGCCTTACCTTTATCAAAACTGATCCTCCTTGTGACACAAGGCATACTGCTCTCACATGGCCTGAGAAGAAGACTTAGGATTCTGTTATCAATATCGCTGTAAAGAAACAGAGGTGAAGAAGAATACATGGTCACTGAAGGGGTACACAGCCAGGAAATTCTAAATATTCTACATATTTTCCATCACCTTTCTGGGTAGTAGATCAAAGGCTAGCCCTAGGCGTTTACCAGAGCCCACCATGAAGCTGGTTGGACCTGCTGCTAGGGAGCCAGGTTATGTTTGCAGAAGCAGGTGTAAGCACAAAGGTAGCAGGCCTATCAGATGTTAAGGAGTAGCAGGAGAGAAGTACAAGTCCAAGTCAGGAAAGTCAGTGGAGGCCAAATCAGTAGACGAGGGCTTTAATCCAGAGACAAGCCAAAGTCAGTTCACCAGGAGAAACGATTAATGCCAAATTAGTAGGCAAGGCATTAATCCAGAGACAAGCCACAGTCGGTTCACAGGAAGGTCTAACAGAACAGTTCTGAGAACATAGGACTAACAGGAGCCAGGAACAAAATCACAGGCAAAGACAACGCAAGACTTAAAGGGAGTCTGTCACCTCATTTTCACCTATATAACTAACAGCACTGCCCCCCAGAAGATTGCAGACACATCCCAGACATACCTGTGTGCACTGTGTGTGCGTATTACATGTCACATCCCAGACATACCTGTGTGCACTGTGTGTGTGTATTACATGTCGCATCCCAGACATACCTGTGTGCACTGTGTGTCTGTATTACATGTCACATCCCAGACATACCTGTGTGCACTGTGTGTGTATTACATGTCACGTCCCAGACATACCTGTGTGCACTGTGTGTGTATTACATGTCACATCCAGACATACCTGTGTGCACTGTGTCTGTATTACATGTCACATCCCAGACATACCTGTGTGCACTGTGTGTGTATTACATGTCACATCCAGACATACCTGTGTGCACTGTGTGTGTGTATTACATGTGACATCCCAGACATACCTGTGTGCACTGTGTGCCTGTATTACATGTCACATCCCAGACATACCTGTGTGCACTGTGTGTCTGTATTACATGTCACATCCCAGACATACCTGTGTGCACTGTGTGTCTGTATACATGTCACATCCCAGACATACCTGTGTGCACTGTGTGTCTGTATTACATGTCACATCCAGACATACCTGTGTGCACTGTGTGTGTGTATTACATGTCACATCCCAGACATACGTGTGCACTGTTGCTGTATGTATTACATGTGTGTCACATCATCCCAGACATACCTGTGTGCACTGTGTGCTGTGTGTGTATTACATGTCACATCCCAGACATACCTGTGTGCACTGTGTGTCTGTATTACATGTCACATCCCAGACATACCTGTGTGCACTGTGTGTGTGTGTATTACATTACATGTCACATCCCAGACATACCTGTGTGCACTGTGTCTGTATTACATGTCACATCCCAGACATACCTGTGTGCACTGTGTGTGTGTACTTACATGTCACATCCCAGACATACCTGTGTGCACTGTGTCTGTGTGTATTACATGTCACATCCCAGACATACCTGTGTGCACTGTGTGTGTGTGTATTACATGTCACATCCCAGACATACCTGTGTGCACTGTGTGTGTGTATTACATGTCACATCCCAGACATACCTGTGTGCACTGTGTGTGTGTATTACATGTCACATCCCAGACATACCTGTGTGCACTGTGTGTGTGTGTATTACATGTCACATCCCAGACATACCTGTGTGAACTGTGTGTGTGTATACATGTCACATCCAGACATACCTGTGTGAACTGTGGTGTGTGTATTACATGTCACATCCCAGCATACCTGTGTGCACTGTGTGTGATTACATGTCACATCCCAGACATACCTGTGTGCACTGTGTCTGTATTACATGTCACATCCCAGACATACCTGTGTGTACTGTGTGTGTGTATTACATGTCACATCCCAGACATACTGTGTTGCACTGTG
Source organism: Rhinella marina (assembly GCA_900303285.1). Classification (NCBI taxonomy): domain Eukaryota; kingdom Metazoa; phylum Chordata; class Amphibia; order Anura; family Bufonidae; genus Rhinella; species Rhinella marina. The sequence goes on from ONZH01017973.1 coordinate 3,277, forward strand.
TGTGTGTATTACATGTCACATCCCAGACATACCTGTGTGCACTGTGTGTCTGTATTACATGTCACATCCCAGACATACCTGTGTGCAACTGTGTCTGTATTACATGTCACATCCCAGACATACCTGTGTGCACTGTGTCTGTATTACATGTCACATCCCAGACATACCTGTGTGCACTGTGTCTGTATTACATGTCACATCCCAGACATACCTGTGTGCACTGTGTGTCTGTATTACATGTCACATCCCAGACATACCAGTGTGCACTGTGTGTCTGTATTACATGTCACATCCCAGACATACCTGTGTGCACTGTGTGTCTGTATTACATGTCACATCCCAGACATACATTCTGACACACGGAGCGTGATTCCCGCAATGGACTCGCCTGTGTGAAACAGCCCTTATAGTCTATGGGAGAATTGGTTACAGACAAGTGTGCTCATATCTCTCACCTGAGTGTTGACTGATTCCAACAGCAACCAGCAGATTTGTGAATATGTTCTAGTCCAGTACAGACACTGGGAAGTAAAACCAAACCGATCATCTTTGTCTTGCAGTTTGTGGTGGGCCTCTCATAGGACCTACTGGAGGAAATTTCACATCTCCAGGATATAACCCGATCCAGAATTACACAAAGAACCTAAACTGTGAATGGACTATTCAGAATCCAAATGCGTATAACTCATCTACATACATGGAGTTCACGACTCTACGGCTGGAACCTCATCAGAACTGCCAGAATGACTTTATCGAAATCCGCTTAGGTGAGTGATGAATATCACATCCATGATTATATTATGATGTATCCTGAGCTATACAAAAAATTTTCAATTTTCATCCCTCTACAGAATACATTAACTATTATATTGGTTAGGGTAGAATGCACGAATTATGAGCTTACATGGGTTAGGGCAGTAATGGCTAACCTCCGGCTATGGTCAAACTATGACTCCCAGCATGCTCCACTCATTTCTGCTCCAACCAAGCAAGTGCACACCTTGGGAGTCGTAGTTTTATCACAGCTGGAGTGCCGGAGGTTAGCCATCACAGGGTTAGGGTTATGCTATAATTCCACTGACCTTTTAACTTAAAATAGCATTACAGGTGACAAATATCTGACAACCCTCTACCTCCATGATTCCGCTCCATACAAGTGAATGGGGGGTATGGACACAGACTGTGGTTGTACCTGTGAGGGTAAAAGGGGAACTGGGGTCTCAGCAGTTGGATGGCCACCAAAGTAACTGTTATCACCAGGTCATTGAGTAGGTAATACATGTTATAGGCTGGAATACAGTTTAAAGGGGTTGTCTTGTTTAGACAACACCAGTCCATGCGTCCATGTGACGAGGGGGTTCACATCCTGTGAGCCAGTAGGGAGAGCAACTCTGTGGTTCCTGTTTTGGAGGACTCAAGCCAGTGGCGTACATAGAGAAGTAAGGGCCCTATAGCAAGGATCAAACCAGGCCCCCCACACAGGACAGAAGGGTTTCTGCCTAAACCCCTTTAAATGACCCTTGGGCCATTTTTATGATGGAAAAATGAATCCAGCCAGCAAAGGAAGCAATATGGACAATCACAATACATTAGTAAGTGGCTTGTAGTAACTTTCTCTAAATGATAAATGCAACTTACTGAAGTGAGAGGACCCCTTGAAGTCATGTCTTGGTCCACTCCATCCGCCCCAGCTTCTTCTGACTTACAGGTAGCAAGAAGAGTGGCAGATGGAAAGGGGTAAAACATACCGGATCAGACTACACACAGGGTTTATCTGTGGTCTGTTACCAAGGAGACACAGTGAAGTTGTACACAGAAAACACTTATTTTAACTATTTGTGAATTTTTCCCACTTTCTTTACATGCGTTGGAGCAATAAAATGGTTGCAAAAGTATACTTACCCCTTCATAAGGTATTCTTTGTAGTAAAGTCTTCAGGATGTACATTTTTTCTATGTGTTGCAGATGACGCAGAAGGCGAGGTTATCAGCAGAGTGTGTGGAAGGACAAAGCCATCCATCCCGCTTGCTCTTGTTTCTCCCAGGATCTTGGTGCATTTCGTAAGCAACGCAGAAGTGGAAGATCTGGGATTTGTTGCTGAATATTCATTTACAGGTGATGGGTTACACTCCGGGATAGGGATATATTTTTTGCTGATGCTCCGTCACCAGTTACACCCAGCAGTCTTCAGTTTTATTCACACAGACATATTTCTCTAGTAATGCCTCCCTCACATGTCAGTGTTTGCTCAGTGATTTCCATCAGTGATTGACCGTTAAAGCCAGGGGTGGATCCTACACCATGGTACACCATGGAAAGATTTGGACCATTTTAGAGATGAGTGAATCTATTCGCCGATTCGTTGATTCGTATCGAATCTTGGAAATTTTTAGCTGCGAAGCGAATCCGAATATTAGGTGATTCGCTTTGGCTTTGTATGCATTCGCTACGTAGTTTGTCCTATAAATTATACGCTATTGCTACGTATAAGTTACTGTTGCGTACAAATTCAATTCATTAGCGAACTTGTTAGTTTGTTTATCATGTGCAAAAGCCCGAGAAGAAAGCGGTCACCTGACATGGGCAGGGCTTGCTCTGATTGGCTCAGGCTCGGTAAGCCAGTGACGCATCACTTCTGTGAAGTTCTGAGACTCTGAGACCTGTTTTGTGAAAATTGGGGTGTAATTGCTCTGGGAATCCATGTTACACATATCAGGGATACTGCAGGGCAAGTGCAGGGCTAGTAATTAATCAGGCAGGGAGAGAGAGACAGGGAGACATAGGGAGAGACAGTGAGATACAGGGACAAAGACCAGCTGCAGGGCCACAGAGTGAATTGAAAAATGTCTGGAATGGATAAGCAAAAGAGGTCCAGTTCCAGCCAGACCTCGAGCTCTAAAAAAAAGGAGAAGGTGGCACAGGGCAGCAGTGCCAAAAGACCTGTAGCCGGAGCATCTACTAGTAGTATTCACAATACTTGACCGTTGTTCCACCAGGCTAACCCACCAAGGCGCAAAATTGTAGTGGAGGAGAAAGTGGATGAGGTAGTGGAGTGGATGGCACGCTCATCTCAGTCTCAGCCGGATAATCTGCTGTCATCTGCTGATACAGTATCCATATGTAGCCAGGGGTCAGACTCAGAGTGTTCCTCCTGCTCCACCATTCCTCTCCAGCAAAGCCCTTCATTTTCGTACGCACTTTCTACGCTTACGCGTACGTGTTCAAATTGTTCATTAGTGCGCGAATGTTCGCTAAAAGCCACATAATTACGTATATTTTGTACGCAAATTAAACAAATCTATTCGTCGAATATACGAATCTTAGGAAAAGTTCGGCGAATGTTTGGCGAATAAAATTTTGCATGATTCGCTCATCTCACGGATTTCAATACCGGAAAATGTAAACGCTAGTGTGAAAGTAGCCTAACAGAGGAGACAACAGAGAAGCTCTTCTGTTCCTTATGGATGGGCAGAACACTCAGGGGGGCGGGATCATTAGCCCCGGCTCATTCATCATTATTTATGCTAGAAACTTGCGTAAATAATGACTGAAATGTAAGGACGCTCTGAACTGATGTAGATTTTGAAAAAAAAAATCCACTTATCTGTGACTGTTCACAATAGTTTATGTTCTCTTGTAGGTTGTGGTGGAATACAGAGCGGGGAGTCTGGAGTTATAGCCAGCCCTAACTATCCTGACAAATATCCAGCTCTCAGCCACTGTGCCTGGCACCTAGAGGCCCCCGAAGGGCACACCATTACTGTGAGTCTTCTCTAAAATATTCCTAAAATATTTCTCATTTTTTGGTGCAGGCTTTTTTTGTGCATATTTGTAAAAATAAAAGAAAGTTTAGTTAAGTGTAGATAGTTTTAGATTCCGATTTTTTACTGTAGTAAATTTTTTTGCACACACATAAAACATCTGCTTGCGTGCGTGCTTCCTGCAATCGCTGAGTGCCAATTTTACAATTTTTTTTAATTGTAGGAAAGACTACTTTTTTCTTTATTTTTGTTGCTAAATTTTTATCTTAATTTTTTTCCTTTTTTTTCTTTAAGTTTTTTTTTTTAAATCAGATCTTTTTATTGAAGTTTTTTTTTAACATACAAAGGTATACATAATACAGAAAGTACAAAAACATACATAAAAGTGGTGAACCACCTCCCAACAAATACCCAAATTCCCTTTCACCCCATTTTGTAAATTTAATGGTGGCGTAAAATAATTTTTATGTACCCAACAATTTATTGCCCAAAATCCCACATCATCATTTGCTCAAACCATGAGGTGGACCCCAGTAGATGAAGAGATAATGATGTTTTGGGGCTTGTGCGGCATATGGGCCTTGTAAAAAAAAAAAAGCAAAAAGCCAGAATTTAAACAGCATTAGATTCCAGATGTTTTGTACATTCCAGTTTACCGTATGGCCATAAGCCAGAAACTATTTAAAGCAATTTTGCCCAAAATTGACCCAAGATTTAAAATAAGGCCAGTTCTCGACCACTTTACCAAGAAAAAAACATTTGTATAGATGAGTCCCTTATGAATTTTAAAGGGAGGATGAAATTCTGCTAATATGAGCGGGCAGGGTATGGCATTAACCCTTTGGATACCGGAGGTTTTTTCTGTTTTGCGTTTTCATTTTTCTTCCCTATTTTCTGCGAGCCGCAACTTTTTAATATTTTTGTTCACATAGCTGTATGAGGGCTTATTTTTTGCAGGACAAGTTGTACTTTTGAATGACGCCATTAATTATGGCATAAAATGTGGTGGGAAGCGGTAAAAAAAATTCCAAATAGGGGGGAATTGGAAAAAAAATGCAATTCCTCCACAGTTTTATGGGTTTTGTTCCCACGGCGTTCCGTTTGCGACAAAACTGACCCATGCCCTTTGTTCTCTGGGTCAGTACGATTACAACGATACCCCATATGTGTAGGTTTGTTATGTTTAAATAGTCATATGCCGACCCCCACTACTTTTTTTAGTTACATGACCACTGAGCTGTTTAGGGGCTCATTTTTTGCGGGACAATCCATAGATTTTATTAATACCATTTTGGAGTGTGCTTGACTTTTTGATCACATTTTTATTTTTTTGAGTAAGAGAAGTAGTTAAAAAATGACAAAATGGCCATTTTGACCCTTTTTTCCGTCACGCAATTCGCCGTATTAGAATTTTTTTTTAGATATTTTAAAAGTACAGGCGTTTTTGGTTGCGGTGATACCCATGATGTTTATATTTATTGTTATTTAGGTATTTATTTTTTTAATTATACGGAAAGGGGGGTGATTTAAACTTTTATATATTTTCTTTATTTTTTATATATTTTTATATATTTTTTTACATTTTTTTTTATTTTTTGGGATTATTTTAAAGCTAATTTTTGAGCATATAGACACTGCTTTTTAATTTTTAATTTTGAGCAATCAGGGATTTTAAAATGGAGTTTTAAAGTCCCATTTGCTCATTTCTTGCTCATCATGACCTGTCATCTAGTGGCCAAAATAAGAATTGCAGATTGAAAGCTGTAAACCTCATCAGCGAGGTTTACAGCTTTCAAATCCAGTGCAGACACCCCGATTGGCCACACAGGGCTTCTGCACAACACCCGGAAGCGCGCGCTTCCGGGTTTTACAGCTATTAGATGCCGTGATCTCGCTTGATCACGGCATCTAATGCCTTTATTTACTGCGATCGACATTATTGCCGGTTGCGGTAGGTAGCGGCAGGTCTCTGCTGTTTAAAACAGCAGAGACTTGCCGGCCATGACGCATGCTGCACGTGGGAGTGGGCGTCATGTCCCTGCCCTGTGGGTTTACTTACAGGCACTCTCACGAGCATATACATTTTAACCCTTTCGCTACCAGTGCCGTACATGTATGGCACTGGTAGCGAAAGGGTTAAAATGTATATGCTCGGTGAGAGTGCCTGTAAGTACACCCACAGGTTCCAGGTTTGCGAAGGGAAGGACATGCGGATTGAAACTCCAGAATGCACTCCTCCCCCTTGTCCTAGAAGTTAGTGGGAAAATAATGTGGGAAAACTGCTGGACACCCTTTATATGGATCACTATTACACCAGTATTCCACTATTTCAAGGGTTGTCCAGGTTCAGAGCTCCGCCTAGCAATGTAAGTTTGTAAACAAAAAAGCATCGGAACATTTCATAGGGGCTGCCTGGGTGAAGATAGGGATATGTCCGGGTTCAGCTCTGAACATGAACAACCCCTTTGAGTTCCCAGACTCCAGAGGTCCTGTAGCTTGTGGCACAGTACACAAAAATCAGAGAGATCTCCCTAGATCTCTACTCTGGCAACCACTCAAAAAGGGTGACAGCTGGGCTCTCTTCACTGAGAACATGGTAAAAATTTTATTCTCTGACCTGTTAGAAAGGTGCATGATATAATCTGTAGTGAATGTCATATTCTTATCAAAGAATGTAATTGTCAGTAATAACCTCTCTTCTAATTGTAGCTGGGTCATGTGACCAACTCCCTGACCTCCAACTGACCCAGGACAGGAAGCCAGTCACTGCTCTATTCATTCCTATGAGACTGAAAGTGAGGCTCCCATAGGAATACATAGAGAATTAGACTTCCTGTCCACACATAAGGTGCTGTGTGAGTTGGTGGGTCTAATTCCTAGTCACATGACACAGATAAGAAACTTCAGGGTTGTATAAGTAAAAAATTCAGCTACTGGTAAGAAAATGACATTCACTACAGATTACATCATGTACATTTCTAGCAGGACATGGAATACATTTTTTTTGCGGGAGTTCTCCTTTAAGTTCTGATCACCGTTCACATGAACAGGACCTCCCCTGCCCCTGTACGAGGAGCTACTACCACAACCCCCAAGCCAGACTGCATGCTCGACTACAATACGCACATGGGAGGGGAGGATCGTTCAGATCAGGTGCTGAAGCTGTACAGCGCCATACGGACTTGCAGGCTAGATAGGATGATACCTTCATTTTCAAGAGGTGGTCACCAAGGTCATAGTTCTTCGAAATCAGGAAGGGGAGAGGCCCAGTACTTCAGGAAGTTATGGTGCCCGTGTTGTACCAGGTTAACTTTTCCCTGGTAAAGGAAGAGAAGGACACCAAAGAGATGGCGAATATGTTCCAAAAGGGGGATACGAAATATTAGCATGATGTCATGAAGTAAGAAAGTACCATAACCCTCTTTCTCCATTATATTATAGATGTCTTTTGCCTCTTTTGACCTGGAGTACCATTCGGTGTGCCGCTGGGATTCAGTCACACTCGTGAACGGACCTTCTCCCGGATCCCCCATTATAGGACAATACTGTGGCACCACTTCCCCTGGGACTGTACAGTCCGGATCTAACAAACTATTAGTCATTTTCAATGCCGATCGCTCCATGAATGGTGGAGGGTTTTATGCTAACTGGACATCGGACTCCTTAGGTGAGTAACGACATGATGGTCCCCGATACTGACCGGAGCGCAGGCTTACAAACCTAGTCTCTAATACTGTATTAGGCTACTTTCACACTTTCGTTGTTAATTCCGATATTGAGACCCAGCAGAGGATCTTAATACTGGAATTAAACGGATCCGTTTTGATTTTGCACATCAGGAGGCATCCGTTCTGTTAGGATACGGTTGTGTGAAATCAAAACGGCAAAAAAATGGATCCGTCACAAAATACATTGAAAGTCAATGGGTGACAGTTAAGTTTTTTAGGCTCCTAAAAAAATGGATCCGTCATCATTGTTTTCAGTACCGGATCCGTTTTTTTTCCAGTTTTTATGATCGGACACAAAACCGCAGCTTGCAGCGGTCACAAGACGGAATGCGGCCAGAACAGAAGACATCCTAATGCATCCTGAACGGATCTCTTTCCATTCAGAATGTATGACGACTAAACGCAAATGTTTTTTCTTCCGGTATTGAGATCCTCCACCCAGTGGCGTGCCTAGGATGTTTCACACCCGGGGCGGGTCCTTTCTCTGGCACCCCTCCCCCAATATGTTAAAAAATTGTACCCCCTCACAGTAGTATTGCCCTCATTGTACAAACTTTACGGTTATTTTACGGCTGTGCCCCCTTTACAGTAATAATGTCCACTGTGCTCCCTTCACGGTAATAATGCCATCTGTGCCCCCTTCATAGTAATAATGCCGTCTGTGCCCTTTCACTGTAGTAATGCCCTCTGGCTCTGTGCCCCCTCCATAGTAAAAATGCCCACTGTGCACCCTTCACATTAGAAATGCCCTCTGTGCCCCCTCCAGAGTAGTAATGCCCTCTTCCTCCCTCCATAGTAATAATGCCCACTGTGCACCCTTCACATTAGTAATGCCCTCTGTACCCCCCTCCAGAGTAGTAATGCCCTCTGTGCCCCCTCCATAGTAATAATGCCCACTGTGCACCCTTCACATTAGTAATGCCCTCTGTACCCCCCTCCAGAGTAGTAATGCCCTCTGTGCCCCTCCAGAGTAGTAATGCCCTCTGTGCCCCCTCCAGAGTAGTAATGCCCCCTGTGTCCCCTCCAGAGTAGTAATGCCCCCTGTGTCCCCTCCAGAGTAGTAATGCCCTCTGTGCCCCCTCCAGAGTAGTAATTCCCCCTCCAGAGTAGTAATGCCCCCTGTGCCCCCTCCAGAGTAGTAATGCCCCCTCTGTATTAAAAAAAAAACAACAAAAAAACACAGCAGCTACTCACCTTGTCCCGTTCCTGGAGTCCTCTCTTCTCTGCAGGCACCGATCACTCTGCAGCAATGGGTGGGGGCGGAGCTTATGCAGATTTCCGGGCTGCAGGCTCCGCCCACACATTCCAGCAGCGCGATCCGTACCTGCAGCCTGAATGGTGGAGCAGGAAGAAGTCTCTCTGCTTCACCATTCAAAGCGCTGCGGGCCTGAGGGAGAGGAGGAGCGCAGGAGCTGAGCGGTGAGTGACAGGACCCAGCTCCTGCGCTCCAGCAATGAGCACTTCCATCTGTATTGATGGAAGCGCTCATTGCTTCTGGCACCCCCCTGAGAGCTGGCACCTGGGGTGGACCAAACCCCCGCCCCCACCTTAGTACGCCACTGCCTCCGCCAGATCTCAGTACCGGAAAACAACAATGCAAGTGTGAAAGTAGCCTAAGAACATTCCTGACATGTCTGTTTTAGAAAATAATTGTATTCACTTTGATGTAACAATTCTGGAGCATCTTTTCCTATAACTTTGCATTATACCGTTCCTCTGTTATCACTTTTAGAAGTTTATGAATAACTTCACAATTTGGTGTTACCATCCCCCTCCTCCAAAGGGTGTGTCCCTACATATTCAGTGCTCGTTGGGTGGCGTGAGAGTGTGCCGAGACCACACCCTCACTAGTTGTCAATTTATGCATATATTTCTAGGATGAATAACAGAGGGATGGCACAATGCGGAGTTATACGAATAGATGCTCTAGAATTGTTATATTATGGAGAATACTAGCTGACTGGTGCTTTTTATCAGGGGCCAGCCATTACTTAGGACTAGCATTTATGGTATCAGCGGCTAAAAAAACATATTTTTTTTAAATAACAGATATAACTAGTGCTTAAAGGGGTTATCCAAATCCTAAAAAAAAGTCCCCCCATATGCCAGGCCCCCCACGCTGAATATACTTACCTGGCTCCCCGCGCCGCTCCTGGTCCCCACACTGCTGCTGCTTCTCCCCCTGCACGGATGAAAACATCCGGTGTCGGGGGGGGATGCGCGCAGCCAATGGCAGGCAGGGACAGGAACGAGCCTCCCTAGCGGCGCAGGGAGCGGGGACCCAGGTAAGTACTTTCAGCGTGGGGTGCCCGGCATATGGGGGGGGCTTTTTTTTAAGGATTAGATAACTCCTTTAAAACAAGCAGAACTTCTAGCACCAACTGAAAAACTATTGAAATGAAAACCAGTGATGCGCTACAATGGAGAGAAGGACAAAAACTGGTTACGCGTTTCAAATCCACTTAAAGAGGTTATGCCATAATTGATGTGAAGAATGAAAATTATATAGCACATGACAATCTTTTTCTAACAAAGCTAGAACCAGCCCTGTACCTCACATGGATCCAGAGATCTCCCCATTCATTGCTCTGCCACATTATCTTCATCCTGGCAGCTCAGGGAGTGTGTCCTTTCTGCTGCAGCTCTTTCTCTGTAACTGCCACAGCATCTAATAAAATATATGGCTGGTGGCAGTCTGAGCATGTTCGACCAGCTCATTGAGACGGACAGAAAATAAGGAACAAAAAGAACAACAAAAAGAACAAACAGCAGGTGGCGCTATACAGATACATTTTACTGAATAACTCAGTGGCTATGCAAAATTTTTAATTACATGCAATTACAAAAGTATTCAGATCCAGGGGCTGGTTTGAAAAATGTATCGTATGTTTAATGACAAAACCCCCTTTAAGGATACTTAGTCATCGGTCCCTTTGAGAATACATTGGACTAGTTGAATTCTAAGGTGGCCATGTGGTCATCTGCAAACCAAGAAAGCTTCCTTTCAAAAAGTGGCACACTGGTCTCACTCCCAGAGAGAGATAAACACCCGCTGGCACCCATCCATGTATGCCAGGGATCAGCAACCTCTGGCACTCCAGCTGTTCACAAACTACAACTCCCAGAATGGCTCATTGACTTCTATGGGAGTTAAAAGGACAGCCAAGCATGTTTGCATGCTGGGAGTTGTAGTTTCACAGCAGCTGAAGTGCTGAAGGTTGCTGATCCCTGTTCCATACTGTTCATGATTTCAATTTCATTCATTTCCTTGTCTATTTCCAGGGTGTGGTGGTTACATCCATGCAGATAGCGGTCAGATAAAATCTCCAGGCTGGCCGCAAAATTTCCCCACCAACAGCAGGTGCACATGGACGATCCAAACTCATGAGAGCAGCCATTTTGAACTGACATTTAATGAGAACTTCAATATTCCTGACAGCAGCGGACAATGTGAGAGAAGCTATGTGAAGGTCGGTAGAAATGGCGTGGTAAATAGAAGTGTAAATGTTCCATAATGCATCGCAAGACTGGGGCATCACGTAAGAATGGCCAGCTTCCTTAAGGGGAGTCACCACGAAATTCCCTGTTAAACCGATGGCTTTTGGGGCTAGCCCAGCTGCATGTAATGATACAGTTCACATAGTTATCCGTTCCTTTATTCTGGAGAAAAAGTACTTTTAATCCATATGCAAATCAGCAGTTAAGTGCACCAAAGGCGGGCCCAATCCAGCTCTGTGCTCCTCCTGTTGGTCCCTTCCTCTCCATCTTGATTGACAGGAACCTGGCCCTGTCAATCAAGGGGAGGTAGGGTTAGGGAGAGGAAGCAGGGGGAACAAAGGTGCACAGAGTGACTTGAGCCCACCCTCAGTGCACTTAACTGCTCATTTGCATATGGATTAAAAGCAGTTTGTTTTTTTCCAGAATGAAGCAACAGATCGCTAAATGAAAGGTATCACTACATTCAGCTGAGCTAGCCGTACAAGGCATGGTGTCTGATTTATTAGTGAATTTCCTGGTGACAGGTTCCCTTTAACAGCATTTAACAGCACAGAGATATTGTTTACAGCAGCCACATGGACGGTAGACACAATAGGCAGGAGGTTGTTGTGGGCATGCTCTGTGACCTGTGCAGAGGTCATTGTGCAGGGAGAGGGAGGAGGTGGACTCTGACCATGGCCTATTATGAATGGTGGATCCTGTGTTGGTTATATATGGGTGTTACCTGTCAGTGTAATCCTACATGCGATGATAATGAGAGGACTGCTGAGAAGTAATCTCTACAGTACAGAATAGGGATTTTGGGGGTCATTTATTAAGACTGGCGTCAGTCTTAAGGCTCATTCAGACGGCCGTATGATGTCCGCAAAAATACGAATCCGTTTTTTTTCGGACAGTTGAACATGTCCGCAAAAAAAAACGATAGCATTCCGTTTTTTTGCGGACCCATAGACTTCAATGGGGCTATGTCCTGATTTTCAAGCATAGGACATGTTTCATTTGTTTTGCGGAGCCATGGAATGGAAAAAAAGGGCCCATAGAAGTGAATGGGTCTGTATGTAATCCGCAAAAAAAGGATCCTAGGCCCTACGCTGGCGGTGGATCCGCCTAAGTCATGTAGAGGTGCCGGATTCACCGCTGCTTGTAAATCTACGCCAGCTTCCTTGCTGGAGTAGATTTAGACCATTTTCTATGCCAAAACCAGGTGTAGAAAATGATGAATTATACGGGCCTGCGGGCCCCTCCCCTTTCCCTCCCACCTTTGTAGATCTGGCATGAGCGGGGAAAAGTCGCAGATTGCAGTGCAAAGAACCTTTTTCTCAGCTGTGTTAAAACCACAACTCCCAGCATGCTCCATTCATTTCTATGGAGTTCTGAAAACAGCCAAGTGTACATCTTGGGAGTCGTAGTTTTACCACAGCTGGAGTCCTGGAGGTTAGCTAGGGGACCAGCTTAGGTTTAAGTATTCATACATACTCTGAGCTATAAAACCACAAATCTCTTGTGGCTAGCTGCGCTGCGGACAATTAATACTGTACAATACACACTGTGATGTATAGGCCCGGAGTGATTCACAGATCTGTCCTGTACTTGACATGGACATGGGCCGCATACTGATGATCCATTCTATCCCTGAGACTCCTATTACATTCTAGGCATCATATTTCCAGGAGACGTTCCTACCAGTGATATATTTGGCGCACTGCATCTACATCTCTATAGAATATATTGTTCTGTGGAAAACCACAATGACATCATTCACTGTAGAATTTCGGAGCATTTTACCCATACATGGACATATTATGTGCTGGTTACTGTCATCCGAACATCCTCATTCACTAAATTCACTACATTCCTCATGCCCTAGAATTTTCATTCTCAGGATCGGTGCTGGTCCTGGTGGTTGGATCCCAACTGATCAGAAAGTAATGTTCTATTCTCACCATATGCCACCACATTAAATGAGTTTTTCAAGATTTTGTAAAAGTTTTTAAGGGCGTGTGTAAAATTAATTTTAAAAAAATGCACCTTTTAAATGTTTCACTCCTCATGCATTGTGTCTGCAGCTGTCACATGATGTTCATTGTTCTCATGATCACTGATCACATGCTTGAACACCACATGACATCTGAGGCTAATAATGATTGGCTGCAGTGCTCATAATGAGTGTCATGTGACTTCTGCAGGAGCGGCATAAGAATGGTGGGATATTCAAAAGGTACATTTTTTAAAATTAATTTTACACAGACTCTTACAAGTTTTAAAAAAATCTTGGACAACCACGTGAAATATGTTGCCATACTTTGGTCTGATTCCTTGTCCTTTTTGTCTGGGTTGACAAACAGAAGCGGGAGACCACCATTTTACTAATAAGTGGGAGCCACAGAAGTGGATCCCCTATATATCAGACATTACAGCACACACAGCATCGATAGTCTGTAAACACCTTACACCTTTCTGGTGTTACAATGTGACAATCCGGCTCCTGGACCAGATAAGGTTGAGCACCACGTGTCTGGAGAGTCACATGTATTATCACTTTGCCCCATAATGACGATAGGTAGGAACTGATTTAAGCCCCCTACCTCTAATTTAGGAATCATGAACCTCTGAGCCCCTTGTAGCAGAGATATCAGTCCGACCTGTTTGAATAGATTTTGATATCTGCAGTGAGCCCCTGAGGAGTGGGTGCAGAGGATGGGAGTGGTAGTGGCCCTGATGAGATGTTGTGTCACTGACGCCATTGCTCCCTGGGGTTCGGTGCAGTGAAAAGGTGATGTGAAAGGATCAGGCAGACGTTGAAGAAAAGCAAACATTTTTCTTTACCGAGTGCAAAGAATGATTTAAAGTCGTCTGTACAAGGTGCAACGTCTCTATCCCCAGACGATGAAGTATGGTTGCAAGCAAGATGGTAGACAATAGCACTGTAAGATAGTCCTTCTTTCTCTTCTGATTTTTGATTTTGCCTGTGTTTGCCTGAGCTGTGCTATGGTGGTGGGTGTCTTAACATGTTCTCCCTGACCTGCAACAATACCTGTGAAGCTGACTGTAGCACCATAGCTTTGTAGAATATCCACAGTCTTGTACCTTCAATCTCCCTGGAGCAGTGTCCCTCACAGGTGAGCTGATTCTGTAGTCCTTCAAGGGTTTCTGTCACCAATAATTTACCATATTAAACAGAATGACATTTCTCCTAGGAGGCTAATTTACATATAATAAAAGTTACTTTTTCTACAAAATGGGGCAGCAGAGAATAAAATAATTTACATATTAAGCATGAGATGACATTTTCGCATTGGAAATGTCTGTTTAATATGGTAAATTTTGGTGACAGAAACCCTTTAAGACCATTGGAGCGGGAGCAGATGTTTGTGCTTTCTCACTAACTTATCTAGCTATTTCCCTAGAAATCCCCCTCCTAGCAGGAAGTTGGACCAGTCCACTCCTACCAAAATAGGAGAAATGGTACAGTAAGTCCCATTCATAATGCCAAACAATGCCAACCATAACTTATCTGTTGGTGTACAATGTATCAGGGACATGGTGACATAACAATACATAAACAATTGGAGATACCCCCAGGCCTGGGTACTGCATATTTTACATCCTGATCTTTAAAACCCATATAGCTTTGATCTTAGGTTTTTTTTTTTTTTTTTTTTTTAAATTTAATTCTCTCTGCCTTGGTTAGGTATGGGGTGGTACTGAAGAGACAGATGAGGTCCTGTTGTCAACAGCCTGTGGAAATACAGTCCCCGGTCCTATCATCTCCCCCGGCAGTATTGTGAAGATAATGTTCCAGTCACAAGACGGCCAAGGAAACGGGTTCATGACTGACTTCAGCAGCAGTAAGTAAAGGGTCTACCACCAAGCCCTGAAGGGCATTTTCCCCAAAATCAAATAGTCTGTACTCATACATACATACATACTTTCCAACATTCTTCTAAGAAAACTTGGGGCATTTAAGCCCCGTCCCAAGAAAGCCCAACCATAGTGGGACTACTTATGGGTATGGCTAACACATGCCCCAACCATTTTCCCTCTGGGAAGGCTCAAATTTGTCAAGACTGTCTCTAAAAATATGGACTGTCCCTAAATAATAGAGCCAAGGTTTTCTTCTTGATCATTCTTAACTTCTTCCTGACATCAACCATATTTGTACGGTGGAAGTCAGGAGTGGGCTCAGGAGATGAGCAATTATGGGTTGTTGAGGGGTTGTCATAGCAGCCATGGGCCTAGTGAAGGCCCCCTATGTTTGCCATCTTATTACTCCTATTACACCCTGCTAGTACTGCAGTGTATTACAAAAACTATATAAATTTGGTATCGCCATAATTGCACTGACCGCAGAATAAGGTTGTTCCGTTTTTTTTGTACGGACCGTATGCGGAACCATTCATTTTAATGGGTCCGCAAAAAAAAAAAACGGAAGTTACTCCGTGTGCATTCCGTTTCCGTATGTCTGTTCTGCAAAGGAATAGAACATGTCCTATTATTGCCTGCATTACATACAAGGCACTGTTCTATTAGGGGCCATCTGTTCCGTTTCACAAAATACTGAATGCATACAGACGTCATCCGTATTTTTTGCGGATCTGTGTTTTGCGGACCCTAAAATACATACAGTCAGGTGCATGAGCCCTATAGCTGACATGTGACGCTTTACAGTGAACGCTGTAAAAACAAACCCAAAAAACAACTGCAAAATTACATTTTTT
>ONZH01017974.1:0-22605 GCA_900303285.1 Rhinella marina
CTTGGACATTTACAAGCTGCTAGAAAGAGAAAAAGGAAAGTTATTAATTTATAAAATTTCTGATTTCTAATTAAACAATATTAACTAATTACAGGTATATGTATATCCTTCATTTACTAAGTCGAGTACTCGTTGTGCTTCTACTTGCATCTATGTGCATTGTTTCCCACTTGTAGCCGTGTCATGGAGAATACCAGTAACTAAGATGGCCGCTGGGCGGGGACTGATGTTCCCTCAGTTAAGATGGCCACCTGGAAAGGAAGTTGCAGGAGTTAAGATGGCCACCGGAGTGGGAATGGGATTAGTTAAGATGGCTGCTGGAATGGAAATTGGGACGCGTAGGACGTGCCATCTTGTGTGATAACTGGATACAAGGAGGTGAGCCGCGGGCG
Organism: Rhinella marina; assembly: GCA_900303285.1. NCBI lineage: Eukaryota > Metazoa > Chordata > Amphibia > Anura > Bufonidae > Rhinella > Rhinella marina. The sequence goes on from ONZH01017974.1 coordinate 393, forward strand.
TGGTTTTGGCACTGACGTACTTCACAGGTCCACCCCTCTGAAGAGACTGCGGGGGCTAGTGATATGCAGGGGGATGTGTCTGCATCAGGAGCGCGGCAGGATCCTCCTGCGCCATCTTAGGGGCTGTGCTGGCGGCATGTAAAAGTAATCATTTGTCTTTTCATTATACCTTTCTGCCCAGACTAAATTCTTATATTTAATAATTTACCGCTGATGCTCACATTGTTTTTCATAACAGAATATAATGCTGTAAATTCAAGGCCGGTGTTCACTCCTTTTTGGCCTAATGCCACAGCAAACTTTCCCCATGTGAGTGATGATTTCTTCTATTCTCAAATTAACCCTTAATTTGGCCTCATCATCACATCAGTAGAGCAGATATCGCTCACAGTAAACTTGGCTGTGTGACCTTCATCTACTAGTCGGTTCTCTGGCAACATACAAGGTCAGATTTCTGATTCACACAGACATAACAAGTGGATTATCATAGTCATAAATTCCAAAGGGGGGGCTGAAACTGCAAACTGCAGGAGACACAAAGCTGAACTAACACTGAAGAAAATCCTTTTTTTTTTTTTTTTCCTTCAATTCACTTTCCACAGTCCATCTTTTTTTTTTTTTCTCCCTGATTTGAAGCAGTTCTATAGAAGGCTCTCGCTACATCGATCAAACTTTCACTGGGCTGTAATCTGCCTCCTGGAGGCATCCCAATTATCTTAAACAAGCTTTTCACATCCTTCACATATCTTTTTGCCTTCTTTGTTCCACCAGACTGACAGCATTCTGAGCACCAGTCGGGAGACTGTGCTGGGTTTTTGAACACTTGAAGCATATTTTACAGTGCCCTATTGGCGCGGCCGTCTTCGCCAACCTGAGTTAACCGTCCTCCGACTAACCAATCATTCACGGAGGGAGGGGAAAGAGACCACACTACGATTTCCCCGGGGAGAGAGAGACACCCGCTACTATCTCCCCAATTTAGACGCCGACTCAAGCGGCGAAACTTCAAACTTCAAACAACACTTCGCCCGTGAGGGAGTTGCAACAATGGGCACGACGGTTATCACTCAGCGCACAACCTAACAACTAACTAACTGGTCTGAGACTCGGGTAACTTGTCGGTATACCCGAGGCTCGCGCTCTGGATAACTTGTCGGTATATCCAGGCGTCACCAAATCCCAGGCGCACACTCCGGGTAACTTGTCGGTATACCCAGGCGCCGCCCAAATCCCTAGTCTAGACGCACACTCTGAGTAACTTACCGGTATACCCAGGCGCCGCCTAGATGACTACTCTAAGTGTTTAGGCGCACGCTCTGGGTAACTTGTCCGTAACGTGTCGGAATACCCAGGCGCCACCTAAATCACTACATCAACATGTTCTCACAGATTCCGCTGCCAGTCTGGGTCCCTAACATGATCTGACTGAATCCCCACGTGACCTTTCCTGAGGGGCTGTAGGTTTCCGGAATCCCCGGCGGAGACCACCAGGCGTCTGGTCACATGACGTTTCACTCAGGCCCCACAAAACCTAAACCCCAGACTACCACTCCCCCCTCGAGCCACAGGTAAGTTATCACATACAGGGTATATGTAACTTACCGTGGTCGGTTAGGGTGATCAGTCCCCTTCGGGAAGGAGTGGTGCCCGTGGCATCGGTCGAGGGTTGGGACACCGAGCGAGTCCTGGTGCTCCTTTCGGGGGCCCCACGTTCGGGCGCCAGCTGTTGAGGTGGACTTAAACCTGTCCTTTCTGGAATTCAGTCAGTCATTCCGAATTGTTTTGAACACGGGTGCGCACAATAATTAAGGACAAAACACAGACTTATGATTCCAGTATTAAGTCCTTTGGCCGTGCTTCTATGGCAAAATCATTACAGCCTCTGGCTTGTTTCTTTATTAACACACGTACTTATTCGATACAAAAAGGAAAGGTGGGCGTAAGCATGCAAATAGCAAACAATATCATTCTTGATTGGATAGAAGTTGCATTCCATTCTACGTCACTAGCCTGAAAAAGTCATATTGATAAGAGTACGGGGGCCATCTTGGACTAGTTAAATATATACATATATTATACGCAAGCTTTATAAAAGTTACAAAGTATAAAAATATCATATAAAAAGTATATATAAATATACACACATTCCTTTGTGACACACCGCACCGCAGTATCTTGGACACAATACCAGGATATAGACATTCTACACAGCTGCATAAGCATTTACAAAGCTGATATATATATATATATATATATATATATATATATATATATATATATTTGTATAGCATTAAATACATGTATATCCAAATGACATAACACTGTGAGGGGAAAATTCAGTATTTCGACCGGTCTACCTTCACAAGTTCTCATTTCAACAAGCGTATCATTTGTTTGCTTAACCCCCTTCACTATTTGCTGTAAGAGATCACTCGCCTCTACTCTACTTGCCTTTCCATCAGATCAATCCCCAAACCCTTATTTTTCCCACCCCCTGTACTTTCATCACCTATACCCTCATCCTCTTTTCTTTTCATTTTGGGGTCTTTCATTTTTTCTCCTTTCTCACTTCCACTTTTAATTATGGGGGATTGTAAAAATTTATCCAACCTTGTCCCTCCAGCCGGATGGCCTTTACTTTTCTCTTTCGGGGATTCTAATACCGCCCCCCCCCCCGATTTCCTCTTCTGATCTACCCCCCCTTCCTTTTCCTTATTGCGTCTCGACGCCATCCTAAAATAAGATGGCTACACCACAAACAAAAAAAAACTCAAAAAACAACAATAAGTTCGAACAATACAGCTAGCTTTCTCTCTTTCAGCCTATACGAACATCACACAAACCGCAGAAGGGGGTTAATAAATCCAGGAGGCCACAAGAGAGCATAATTCATCCAACGAAAAATAGTCCGGATTAATTAAGAAGCTCGAACCACATTAGTGAATTAAGGGTTAAGTCCAAAAAAAGGGGGTTAATACTCTCAACACGGTCTCTTAGGTTAATTCCATAGCCCCCCCACTTGTACTGAAATAAAATACTGAACAAAGTCCGTGCTCCATCGGCGAGTCTAAATACCAACGCATACAGTGCAGAAAAACATATGTTATTAACAGTAATCATGCGAAGAGACTGATACTTTCGTTGTTAATTCAGACAGTACAAAAAAAAACGTTAGTTCATCCACTTTCCAATAGTCACGCTGATAGATCCAAAGAGTCATATAGAGGTACACTCATCCAACAAAAGTTAGTCCATTTTGCTTAACAAACACAGAACAATGTTAGTAGCAAAAAAGAGTTAGATTCAACCCAGAGGAAAAAAAAAGGTAATACTCTGGGAATAATCTCCAAGGGTAACTTCATAACCCCCTAGATCATGCTGAAGGGAAAAGAGTCTTGTTCAGACAGCAGACCACCAGGTCTGAATTCAGCCTCACAAATCTTGTATTTATACAAATTTATGGATATACTTATCCACTCCTTGAGGCAGCCACTTGCTTCAGGCTACTGGCCCGTCTCCTCCGATCTCCCCACCTTCAACCACCACTTTGCCGCCAACATAGGACTCCCAAAGCTCCCCTTCACCTCTTCTTCTCCGGTACTGCCGAACTCCTGGTCGGCCAGGCGGCACCGCTGGGCCTGCCACGCTCAGCGCCGCACGCCGCGTCCTCCCTCCAGCTCTGGCTCCCGGCTCTCACGCAAGGATGCCAGTTCTCGCGAGATAAGGCCCGCTATCACGACCTCGGTGTTCTCCGAACCTGGCCACCACTTCGCTCCTTCAAACAGTTTGGGGAGAGACCACACCACTGCACCCGCTCACTCTCATCCCCCTCTCGGCCAAGGGGGCGCCCAGACGATCGGATGCGGCCAGACAGGTAATTTCACATAAAGGACGAGCAGGGAGGTTGAGCGACGTGCTACGTGCGTGCGCTCACATGCTCCTCCCAGGAGAGGGATAGATAAAATAATAAATGCAGGACCATTCTGGATGAAAACCTGTTGGAGTCTGCAAAAGACCTGAGACTAGGATGGAGATAAAGCTTTTACACTATAACATTTTTTGTAATTACTAAATATATATATATATATATATATATATAAATTATCCAAAAACGGAACAGCACCTCCTACAGGTGAGAGACAGGTGCAAGCTACCATAGCTAATCAAATACAATACAAAAAAAGGTAGCAGCACTCTGCATGCACTAAGACAAATAAGGTGAATATATGAAAAAGTGAAAAAGCATTACTGCTAAATAGACTTATAGATAAAATGGAAGCTCTTAGTGCATATAAATGAGGAGGAAACAGCAGGAGCAGCATACATGGATGCCTCTGAGGCTGCCTAATCCCACCATTACCCCAAATTCTCAGGCAACAGCCTGGTGGTTACCCTCATAGCAATTGTGCTCACCCAGACCAAGAAAGGCGAGGCACATGCCCATCACATGTTAGGGAAGCACCCAACTAGGTGCAACGAAGGTCCATCACCGCCAATTTTCAGGGACATGGTAATGGTGGTCTCCGTGTGCTGACAGTGGGGATTTACCAGTGTTGTCTGAGGAGGTGGTGGACAATGGCGAGACACAGGTGTCGGGGGGTGAGGTAGTTGTATGGGAAGCAAGTTACAGTGGGGACTCCTTGGGGGGACTTTCTCATGATGGGACAGATTCAATTGTGTTTAGAAAGGCTGATGGGCTTCTGTCAGCACTGTGTGTATAGAACCCCATGGCCTTTCATAAAAATAGTCTGGCGATGACCCCAAGGCAATTTTCAGGGACACGGTAATGGTGACCCACTTAAAAATGCTGCCTGACAACCTGGCGGTGAACCCCTGATTGTCTGTCTTTCAATAAGATTGCAGTGTAAAGCATGGTGGTGAGCCTCAGTAATAGGATTGCAGTGTAAAGCATGGTGGTGAGCCTCAGTATGACTTTTTAGATGGAGATTGCATGTGGTCACGTACTCCCTGGAACCCCATAGTCACCCCTTCTCTGATGTGCTACCCCAGAACATTCTCTGCCCCAATTCGCAAGACCTTTTGCAGTCTCAGTGTGCTGACAGTGGGGATTTACCAGTGTTGTCTGATGAGGTGGTGGACAATGGCGAGACACAGGTGTCGGGGGGTGAGGTAGTTGTATGGGAAGCAAGTTACAGTGGGGACTCCTTGGGGGGACTTTCTCATGATGGGACAGATTCAACTTGGGTGGATCAGGCACAGGAACAGATCAATTTTTTTTTTGTGTTTATTTAACTTTTATTTAGCACAAATAACCATAGAGATATTTATTCGTTCTCTTCGCTGCGCAGTCTGGCGTTGGGCTTCGTGACTTTGATGGCGAGCTGTGCCGCTCTCTCCACAATGGTCTTTCGGTTCTTTGAGGAGACGTTGAGGAGATCAGTGAAATTCAGTGAATGACGACGCAGGACCCCAACTTAAAAATTTAGCATCAAACGGTACAGTCGTAAATTATGAGCTTGATCAAGTGTGGCATGTGTTCTCTGTATTCTTCTCAGTTTATTACCGTATATGGCAGCTATCCGGAAAAATAGTTTGGAGAGAGAAAGATAGGAAAAAGACGTAAATTGTTTGGAGAGAGGGCCTGTAGGTGGACCTCCGGAAAAATTGTTTGGAGAGAGGGCCTGTAGGTGGACCTCTGGAAAAATTGTTTGGAGAGAGGGCCTGTAGGTGGACCTCCGGAAAAATTGTTTGGAGAGAGGGCCTGTAGGTGGACCTCCGGAAAAATTGTTTGGAGAGAGGGCCTTAGGTGGACCTCCGGAAAAATTGTTTGGAGAGAGGGCCTGTAGGTGGACCTCCGAAAAATTGTTTGGAGAGAGGGCCTGTAGGTGGACCTCTGGAAAAATTGTTTGGAGAGAGGGCCTGTAGGTGGACCTCCGGAAAAATAGTTTGGAGAGAGGGCCTGTAGGTGGACCTCCGGAAAAATTGTTTGGAGAGAGAACCTGTAGGTGGACCTCCGGAAAAATTGTTTGGAGAGAGGGCCTGTAGGTGGACCTCCGGAAAAATTGTTTGGAGAGAGGGCCTGTAGGTGGACCTCTGGAAAAATTGTTTGAAGAGAGGGCCTGTAGGGGGCCCTCCTGAAAAATTGTGGTAAAAGAGTGCCAGTTGGACCTCTAAAAAATGGCGTTTTTTTGGTCAGCGTTAGGCAAAGACGACATGGAGGAGGAGGAGGAGGAGTAGAGAAGAGGAATCGGATACATAAGTAATGTTAATCTTTAGCTGCTTTCCCCCGGAGGAGATTTGAATTCCGGTGAAATCCAGGCTTTGTTCATTTTAATAAGCGTCAGCCTGTCAGCGCTGTCAGTTGACAGGCGTGTACGCTTATCGGTGATGACGCCACCAGCTGCACTGAATACCCGCTCTGACAGCACGCTAGCGGCAGGGCAGGCCAGCACCTCCAAGGCGTACAGCGCCAGTTCAGGCCACGTGTCCAGCTTTGAAACCCAGTAGTTGTATGGAGCAGAGTGATCGCTACGGACGTTGGTATGGTCAGCTAGGTACTTCCTCACCATCTTTCTGTACAGCTCCCCCCTATTCTGCCTAGACTGGGGACAGGTGACAGTGTCTTTCTGGGGTGACATAAAACTGGCAAAGGCCTTGGAGAGCGTTCCCCTGCCAGTGCTGGACAAGCTGCCTGCTCGGCTCCTCTCCCCCGCTACTTGGCCCACAGAACCATGCCCTCTGCCGCTAGCGGCGTCAGATGGGAAGGATTGTTTCAGCTTGTGCACCAGGGCCTGTTGATATCTATTCATTCTCATACTCCTTTCCTCTGCAGGGATGAGAGTGGAAAGGTTCTGCTTGTACCGTGGGTCCAGGAGAGTGAACACCCAGTAATCGGTGTTTGAAAAAATGCTTCTAACGCGAGGGTCACGGGATAGGCAGCCTAACATGAAGTCTGCCATGTGCGCCAGAGTCCCAACACGTAAGAATTCCCTCTCCTCACTGGCCTGACTCTCTATTTCCTCCTCCTCCTCCTCCAAGTCCTCCTCTTCAGCCCATACACGCTCAAGAGTTAAGGACTGAGCACTGGTACCCTCTACTGTCTCGCCGACATTCTCCTCCTCTCCCTCCTCATCCTCATCCCCCTCCTCCGATACGCGCTGAGAAACAGACCGGAGGGTGCTCTGGCTATCAAGCGACATATCTTCCTCCACCGTCTCTTGTGACAAGTGCAAAGCATCCGACTTGATGCTGAGCAGTGAGTTTTTCAACAGGCAAAGCAGCGGGATGGTGAGGCTTATATGGGCGGCATCGCCGCTGACCATCTGTGTTGACTCCTCAAAGTTGCTCAACACCTGGCAGATATCAGACATCCATGTCCACTCCTCATTGTAGACTTGAGGAATCTGACTGACCTGACTACCAGTTCTGGTGGAAGTTGACATCTGGCAGTCTACAATCGCTCTGCGCTGCTGGTAAACTCTGGATAACATGTTTAATGTCGAATTCCATTTCGTGGGCACGTCGCACAACAGTCGGTGAGCGGGCAGTTTTAGGCGGCGCTGCGCTGCCCTGAGAGTGGCAGCATCTGTGGTGGACTTGCGGAAATGCGCACAGATGCGGCGCACCTTGGTGAGCAAATCAGACAGATTGGGGTATGTCTTGAGGAACCGCTGAACTATTAGATTGAACACGTGGGCCAGGCATGGCACATGTGTCAGTCTGCCGAGTTGCAGAGCCGCCACCAGGTTACCCGTTGTCACAAACAACCATGCCTGGCTTGAGGTTCAGCGGTGCCAGCCACACATAGGTCTGCGCCGTGATGCCCTGTAACAGCTGTTGGGCGGTGTGCCTTTTGTCACCTAAGCTCAGCAGTTTGAGCACCGCCTGCTGGCACTTACCCACGGCACTGCTGCTGCGCCTAGAGCTACCGACTGAAGGCGCCGTGCCCACGGATGGTAATTCGTAGGAGGAGGTGGAGGAGGGGTCAGAGGAGGAGACATAGTATGTCTGAGAGACCGTGACCGAGGTAGGCCCCGCAATCCTCGGTGTGGGCAGTAAATGAGCGGCCCCAGGGTCAGTCTCGGTCCCAGCCTCCACTAAGTTAACCCAATGTGCCGTCAGTGAGATATAGTGTCCCTGCCCGGCAGCACTTGTCCACGTGTCCGTGGTTAGGTGGACCTTCTCAGAAACAGCGTTGGTCAGGGCACGGATGATATTCTCTTACACGTGCTGGTTTAAGGCTGGGACGGCACATTTGGAAAAATAGTGGCGGCTGGGGACCAAATACCGAGGGGAACCACCGCCATGACATTGCGAAAGGCCTCGGTCTCTACCAGCTTATAGAGCAGCATCTCCAGGCTCAGCAATTTGGAGATGTGGACGTTGAGGGCTTGGGCATGTGGGTGGGTGGAACTGTATTTCCTCTTGCGCTCCAGCGTCTGCTGTAAAGACAGCTGAACGCTGCGCTGGGAAACATTGGTGGACACTGTGGAGGATCGTGGAGGCGAAGGTGTGGTTTTCCGGCGGGAGGCGCTCGTGCCGGGGTCCTGGGCAGGGGGTTGACTAGCAGAGGCAGCGAGTGACACAGGGGAAGGAGCAGTGGTGTGACCCGCAGGAGGTGGTGAACGGCCTTGGTTCCATTGAGTGGGGTGTTTAGCACTCATATGCCTGCGCATGCTGGTGGTGGTTAGGCTAGTAGTGGTGGCACCCCTGCTGATCCTGGTGTGGCACAGGTTGCACACCACAGTCCGTCGGTCATCCTCACTTTCTTTAAAGAACCTCCAGACTTGCGATCATCTAGGCCTCGCCACGGGAGCTTCACTACGTAAAACATTTGCTGCTGATGCACCAGCTCTGGCCCTGCTTCTCCCTCTGGCCACACCACTGCCTCTACCAACCAGTTCTGGTGCAGCACTCGCCTCCGCCTCAGAAGCACTGTCTTCACTTGGCTTATCAACCCAGCTTGGGTCAGTCACCTTGTCATCCTCTAATTCCTCAGTCTGCTCCCTCCTCGGACTTCCTGCCCTGACAACAACTTCACCACTGTCTGACAACCGTGTCTCCTCGTCGTCCGACACCTCTTTACAAACTTCTTCCACTAACTCAACATTGTCATCATCATCACCCACAGACTGCGAAAGTTGGAAAACTTGGGTATCGGGAACGAGGTCAGCAGCAACCTGAGAAGTGGTTTGTGACTCTGGGAAGGGTCCAGAAAACAGTTCCTGAGAGTATGCCGGATCGCATTCCAAATTTTCCTGGGAGGGGGCAGACTGGGGGGAAGGAGGTTGAGGTGGAGAAGCCAGAGGAGTGCTCCCTTGGGTACCGTGGGTGGACTGCGTGGAAGACTGACTACTTGAAGCATTGTCCGCAATCCATGACATTAGCTGTTCGCACTGTTGTGGTTTCAACAGTCCTCTACCAGGTGTCCCTGTAAGTTGAGACATGAAGCTAGGGAGTGTAGCTCTGCGGCGTTCCCCTGCTCCCTCATCAGCAGGTACTGTCTCACCCTGCCCAGGACCATGGCCTCTGCCCCCTGCAGTAATTGAATGCCCACGCCCACGCACTCGTCCTCGACCCTTAGCCCTGGGGTTCAACATTTTCTGTATATAAGTGTATTATATAAAAAATAAAAAATAAATGGGCCTGCTGTACTGAAACCCACAAACTTGTTCAGTCTGGTTGAATTAAGTGACGTACAGAAAGTGTCACCTCGACAGAAAATACGGATTGTAGTGAGTGTACTGAACTGTGACACACAGAATGGTTCCACGCAGCTTTTTTTTTAGTTTTGTTTTTTTGTAGTTTTGTTTTTTTTAGAACGTGACATGCAGAAACTATGGTAGAGCTAACTGACACCCTGCTGACGGTGGCTATTTTGACTGCGACCCAGACAAATGTCGCACAGAGATTTTTGGGATCAAGCTATATACGTGGAAGCAAAAGACCTGGTTGTATTAAGTGACGTAGAGAAAGTGTCACCTGGACAGAAAATACGGATTGTAGTGAGTGGACTGAACTGTGACACACAGAATGGTTCCACAGTGCTGTGTGAAATGGATTTGTATCACTGAGCTAAAACAACAAAAAAACTATTTTTTTATATATTTTTTTTTATATATTTTTTTTTTAGTTTAGTTTTTTTTTGGAACGTGACGTGCAGAAACTATCGTAGAGCTATCTGACACCCTGCTGACGGTGGCTATTTTCACTGCGACCCAGACAAATGTTGCACAGAGATTTTTTGGATCAAGCTATATACGTGGAAGCAAAAGACCTGGTTGTATTAAGTGACGTACAGAAAGTGTCACCTGGACAGAAAATACGGATTGTAGTGAGTGTACTGAACTGTGACACACAGAATGGTTCCACGCAGCTGTGTGAAATGGATTTGTATCACTGAGCTAAAACAAAAAAAAAAAAAAATTTTATATATTTTTTTAATATATATATATATTTTTTTTTTGGAACGTGACGTGCAGAAACTATCGTAGAGCTAACTGACACCCTGCTGATGGTGGCTATTTTGACTGCGACCCAGACAAATGTCGCACAGAGATTTTTGGGATCAAGCTATATACGTGGAAGCAAAAGACCTGGTTGTATTAAGTGACGTACAGAAATTGTCACCTGGACAGAAAATACGGATTGTAGTGAGTGGACTGAACTGTGACACACAGAATGGTTCCACACTGCTGTGTGAAATGGATTTGTATCACTGAGCTAAAACAACAAAAAAAATATTTTTTTATATATTTTTTTTATATATATTTTTTTTAGTTTTGTTTTTTTTGGAACGTGACGTGCAGAAACTATCGTAGAGCTAACTGATACCCTGCTGACGGTGGCTATTTTGACTGCGACCCAGACAAATGTCGCACAGAGATTTTTGGCATCAAGCTATATACGTGGAAGCAAAAGACCTGGTTGTATTAAGTGACGTATAGAAAGTGTCACCTGGACAGAAAATACGGATTGTAGTGAGTGTACTGAACTGTGACACACAGAATGGTTCCACACTGCTGTGTGAAATGGATTTGTATCACTGAGCTAAAACAACAAAAAAAATATTTTTTTTATATATTTTTTTTATATATATTTTTTTTTAGTTTTGTTTTTTTTGGAACGTGACGTGCAGAAACTATCGTAGAGCTAACTGATACCCTGCTGACGGTGGCTATTTTGACTGCGACCCAGACAAATGTCGCACAGAGATTTTTGGCATCAAGCTATATACGTGGAAGCAAAAGACCTGGTTGTATTAAGTGACGTATAGAAAGTGTCACCTGGACAGAAAATACGGATTGTAGTGAGTGTACTGAACTGTGACACACAGAATGGTTCCACACTGCTGTGTGAAATGGATTTGTATCACTGAGCTAAAACAACAAAAAAAATATTTTTTTTATATATTTTTTTTATATATATTTTTTTTAGTTTTGTTTTTTTTGGAACGTGACGTGCAGAAACTATCGTAGAGCTAACTGATACCCTGCTGACGGTGGCTATTTTGACTGCGACCCAGACAAATGTCGCACAGAGATTTTTGGCATCAAGCTATATACGTGGAAGCAAAAGACCTGGTTGTATTAAGTGACGTATAGAAAGTGTCACCTGGACAGAAAATACGGATTGTAGTGAGTGTACTGAACTGTGACACACAGAATGGTTCCACACTGCTGTGTGAAATGGATTTGTATCACTGAGCTAAAACAACAAAAAAACAATTTTTTTATATTTTTTTTTGTTTTGTTTGGTTTTTTTGGAACATGACGTGCAGAAACTATCGTAGAGCTAACTGACACCCTGCTGACGGTGGCTATTTTGACTGCGACCCAGACAAATGTCGCACAGAGATTTTTGGGATCAAGCTATATACGTGGAAGCAAAAGACCTGGTTGTATTAAGTGACGTACAGAAAGTGTCACCTGGACAGAAAATAGTGAGTGTACTGAACTGTGACACACAGAATGGTTCCACACTGCTGTGTGAAATGGATTTGTATCAATGAGATATAACAATAAAAAAAAAGGGGTTATATATGGCGATAGCTGCACTACTAGTGCCAGCCAGCCAGCCAAGCCAGGAGACAAAAAAAAAATTTCTTGTAGCCCTTAGAAGGGCTGTTGGGTTCTTTGTGGGTGATTCCTTCCTAACAGAGAACTAAATGCAGGCCCTAACACTCTCCCTGAAACGCAGCAGCTCTATCCCTAACGACATCCAGACAGCATCTGAGCCGAGCACCGCGGCCAGTCACTAGTATATTCCAGGGTCACCTGATCAGGCCAGCCAACCCCTGCTATCGACATGTAAGGGCCCCACGTGATGCTGGGTGTACCGCAGAGTCTCCTGGCTTGTGATTGGCTGAGTTTATAGGCACCAAAAATGCACGATACGGAAGTTGCCATTTCCTCGAGCATGGCGAGATACTCGTCAGAGCAGCGAGCACTTACGAGTACCCTAATACTCGAACGAGCACCAAGCTCGGACGAGTATGCTCGCTCATCTCTAATTATAATACATCAAAATCAATCAACAACCCCGTACTGTAAAATGTTCATTTATTTTAATATCTTAAAAACTCACAATAATACATAAATGGTGGTGGTCAAGTGACACAGTAGATATTTAGCAACACAAAGCAGCCACAGCGGTCCACAACAACAACACAATCTGTTTCACATACTCATGCAAGGACTATACATTCACATATATGTATAAATACATAAAGTGCACGTGCAACAATTAATACTACAAGTCCTCCAAGGTATCAAGATGAAACATAATAATTATAGCTTTACAGTACAAGTGTACATAGATTGTTACATGTTACCCGACCGTGGCTGACTTTTATCCCGACGCGCGTTTTGGTTACAGCTTCATCAGGAGATAATGTCATAGCCAGACCCTTATTTCTAATATTTAAAGACTCAATACTGACAGGGAGTGTTCCACAGGATTGGCGCATAGCAAATATTCAAAAAGGGTCCAAAAACAGAGCCCGGAAACTATAGGCCGGTACGTTTAACATCTGTCGTGGGTAAACTGTTTGAGGGTTTTCTAAGAGATGCTATCTTGGAGTACCTCAATGAAAATAAGCAAATAACTCCATATCAGCATAGCTTTATGAGGGATCGGTCATGTCAAACTAATTTATTCGGTTTCTATGAGGAGGTAAGTTCTAGACTTGACTGTGGCGAATCAATGGATGTCGTATATCTGGACTTCTCCAAAGCATTTGACACTGTACCACATAAAAGGTTAGTATATAAAATGAGAATGCTTGGACTTGGAGAAAAATGTGGGTAAGTAACTGGCTCAGTGATAGAAAACAGAGGGTGGTTATTAACGGTACACACTCAGATTGGGTAACTGTCACTAGTGGGGTACCACAGGGGTCAGTTTTGGTCCCTATTCTCTTCAATATATTTATTAATGATTTTGTAGAAAGCTTGCACAGTAAAATATCAATTTTTGCAGATGACACTAAACTGTGTAAAGTAATTAAAACAGAAGAGGACAGTACACTACTACAGATGGATCGAGATAGACTGGAGGCTTGGGCAGAGAAGTGGCAGATGAGGTTTATCACTGACAAATGTAAGATTATGCACATAGGAAGGAATAATGCAAGTCACCAGTACATACTAAATGGTAAAACACTGGGTAACACTGACATGGAAAAGGACCTAGGAATTTTAGTGAACAGCAAACTAAGCTGCAGAAACTAGTTTCAGACAGCTGCTGCCAAGGCCAATAAGATAATGGGTTGCATCAAAAGAGGCATAGATGCCCGTGATGAGAACATAGTCCTGCCACATTACAAATCACTAGTCAGACCTCACATGGAGTACTGTGTACAGTTCTGGGCTCCTGTGAACAAGGCAGACATAGCAGAGCTGGAGAGGGTTCAGAGGAGGGCAACTAAAGTAATAACTGGAATGGGTGGACTACAGTACCCAGAAAGATGATCAAAATTAGGGTTATTTACTTTAGAAAAAAGACGACTGAGGGGAGATCTAATAACTATGTATAAATATATCAGAGGTCAGTACAGAGATCTCTCCCACGATCTATTTATCCCCAGGACTGTGACAAGCGGACATCCTCTGCGTCTGGAGGAAACAAGGTTTGTACACAAACATAGAAGAGGATTCCTTACGGTAAGAGCAGTGAGACTATGGAACTCTATGCCTGAGGAGATGGTGATGGTAAGTTCACTAAAAGAGTTCAAGAGGGGCCTGGATGTATTTCTGAAGTGTAATAATATTACAGGCTATAGCTACTAGATCTACTATAGATCCAGCGAGTTATTCTGGCTGCCTGATTGGAGTCGGGAATGGAATTTTTTTTCCCTAAAGTGGGGAAAATTTTCTTCTACCTCACAGGGGTTTTTGCCTTCCTCTGGATCAACTGGTAGGATAACAGCCCGAACTGGATGGACAGATGTCTTTTTTCGGCCTTATAAACTATGTTACTATGTTACTTAATCCTGTCTTTCAATTGTGAAAACAACTTGAAGTGAATCATTTGTATGGAAAGATCTCAAAGTACTGTACACTCTTTGGAATGAAATGCATTTAGACTGTGAAAAACTCAGAATTAATGGATTTCTGACACCAGAATTAACCCTATTAACCTGGCTGACATTAGCGATGTACTAATCTCAGAAGACCCTATCTCTACTATTCTTATGCTTATTGATGGCTCCCTTACTGCACAATTTTAACTTTTAATAGTAGAGTTAGGGTCTGCTGACATTAGCACATTGCTAATGTTAGCCAGTTTAATAGGGTTAATTCTGGTGACAAAAAACCCTTTAAGGCAGTCTTTACCTTGAAAATGTTCCTAGAATAAATTTATAACCTCTGTCTCGAGACCTTGCATTTTTTTATAGGACTAGATATTTACTGTGATAATATATTTTTTGAAAATGTATTATTTCTAAACCACCACAGTGACCTTCATGTAATTTACTGCTGCCTATGTAACTCACATTCATCCCATATATACAATGCTTAGCATTCTGAATGCACACAAGACAACTGTGTAAGTAAATATTTATCAGTGTTTTGCTCCTGTGAAGTCTCTATAATATACCACTGGGATTACATCATGCACTAAACTGGTGTTTTAAACTTGTATCAAGTATGGTTCTTTTCAGTGATATGTTGTATATTTTATTGGGACTCACAAGACACATAGGACCCTTTGTGAGCTTGCATATTTGCCCCAAATATCAACTAATATGTCATATCAGTTAAGCAGGGTACAGTCTGGCCTTGTGATCTTGAGGGAGAATGAGGTGTGAGTACTTTTGTATGATGTATAGAGATCAATGAACTTCTAAAAAAAGGAATTTGACCCAAATCGATAGTGCCTCAATTGCCTTTCTCTTGCATTAAATAAGACATTTTTGGAAAATTCAGGTCAAGTATCTGAGACGCACGGGAGGCAGGTGTCTGATCTTCAAAAGCTGCGACAAGCTGCGTACACAGTGTACCCTGGTAATGAAGCAATCTGGCCTCCTTTTCAGCAGTAAAACATTTTGCTTTGATAGTGACGGTCTATTAGAATGGCATACAGTAATCATCAGACTGCTTGATGGTAAGGATATGATTGTCATTATATAATTAAGTAAGCTTACAACTTGCCATTGTCGCCAGCATGACCAAGGATCCAGTTCTTTCCAGCTCTGCCCCCACTGAGATGATTGGTCATCATTGTCATTGTCATCATCATCAGCCTCTTTCTCCTGCAAAAGCAACCTCTCCTCTTCCTGCTTTTCCTCCTCCCCCAGTGACAGCTCCTCATTCTACACTTCCTCCTCCATGTGGGTCCTCAATAACTACACGGCAACCAGCAAGATGTGCAAGCTGTTCTTCTGTTCTTCTTCTGTCCCTTATTGCATCATCAGGGAGGATAAATATCAGGGGATGACATTGTTTATTCCGCAGTTGTTCCTACAGACAAATCTGGTGGCCTCCTCAAAAAGCCTGGGTACACAACAGGCATACATGATAAGCTGACACTTCTGGACCTTAAAACAAAATATGCTCCCTGCTGAGGTGGCCTGGGGCATGACAAAATCATTTGTGGCTTTACACTGCTCATGTAGAAGCTCTAGCATATGCAAGGTGGAATTCCAGCAAGTTGGAACATTGCGGACCAAGAGGTACAATGACAGACCATTCTGTCCCTGCAAGTCCAGGAGGGTGTTCCTTGCCACAAAAGAATGGCTCACATACTAGAAGGGTAACATTTGATATCTCTGATTGAAAATATGTAAAATACTAGTCTGAAACCTGTATCAGGGCATCTTCAGACAGTTCGAGGTTTTTTTGTGAAAAATAGCATTTTAGAATCCAGAGGGTTGTGTTTTAAATTGCTGTGTAAAAACATGGAAAATACTAGTCTGAAATGTGTGTTAGGGCATCTCCAAACAGTTCAAGGTTTTATTTTTTTATTTCATAAAATACAGCAATACAAGTGTGCAACACATTTTATAATTGTATGTTAACTCTCAGTGAAAACAGATGAAATACTAGTCGAAAATCTTTATCAGGGAACCTCCAGAGAGTTTTTTTTTTGTTTTGCCAAAAATAACAACATGTGTTTTATAATCCAGAGGGTAGGATTTTATATAGTGAAAACAAATGAAATTCTAGTCTGAAATATGTCAGGGTATCTCGCGGGGCATCTCAGGGTTTTTTATGTTTGTGAGAAATAGCAATGCAAGTGTACAACACGTATTTTACAGTTTTTTAATTCATAGTGTGGCGTTTTAAATCTCAGATTGAAAACATGTAAAATTCCAGTCCAAAATCTGTGTCAGGGCATTTCCAGACACTTCAAGTTTTTTTTTTTTGTGAAATGTGTTTTATTATACAGATGGTAGAGTGTTAGAGGCATTTCTAGACTGTTCAATTTTTTTTTTTTGCTTTCCAAAAAAAATAGCAATACAAGTGTGCAATGTGTGTTTTACAATTCAGAGGGTAGCATTTTAAAATTCAGAGTAAATATATGTGAAATACTAGTCTGAAATATGTGTCAGGACATCTCCTGACAGTTCAAGGTTTTTTTTTTTTTTGCAAAAAATAGCAATAGAAGTGTACAATACTTGTTTTACAATTTTACAATCCATTGGGTAACAATAAAGACCAGAGGTGACGTACAGCCAGGACCTCCCAAAGAACTACCAGGGCCATATCAGCTTTGGGAAATGGTGATGCCGCTGACATTATGTGTGCATTACGCCCAAAACATAACAGAACTAAGCCAAGCTCAGCTGCCTCTATCGTGGGGGAGGGCCTGACCCACATCAGGCACTTAAAGCCTTTCCTCCTCCATGGACACGTTCCTATACTCAGCAGCAGCTGGGCTAAGGGTCACTCACACTTCCCCTCCTTCCTATCACAATCGTCAATATACGTGTATTCACTTTCCGCATGGTTGAAATTTTTTTAATTCTGTATGTCATTGCTTCCAGATAAAAAAAATGGGGGATGGGGGGGCGTTATATTTCTTTAAGACGAAGCATAAAATGTATGTGATTATTGTATCAATACTTCCATTTTCTCACAGTCCAAGCAATGGTTTGCATCATGTCACTAATGCCTGAGAGTACTCCGTGTACTCACTTTCCACATGGTTGAAATGTTCAAATTTTTTTGGCCCCCTCTGTTACAGTTCTTTGAAGGCACTGCATAATTTTAGTGGAATACTGCATCAATACCGCCATTTTATCACAGTCCAGGCAAAGCCGAAGAATTCAATGCATCATGCCACTGCCTGTCCACATGGTTGAAATTTTCATATCTTCTTGGGTTGGGTTAAATACGTTTAAGGCACAACATAAATATATGTGATTACTGTAGTAATAAAAAAATTTTCTCACAGTCCAGGCAGGCTGAATACAATTAGAGATGAGCGAGCATACTCGTCCGAGCTTGGTGCTCGTTCGAGTATTAGGGTACTCGTAAGTGCTCGCTGCTCGGACGAGTATCTCGTCATGCTCGAGGACATGGCAACTTCCGCATCGTGCTTTTTTGGCGCCTATAAAAACAGCCAATCACAAGCCAGGAGACTCTGCGGTACACCCAGCATCACGTGGGGCCCTTACATGTCGATAGCAGGGGTTGGCTGGCCTGATCAGGTGACCCTGGAATATACTAGTGACTGGCCGCGGTGCTCGGCTCAGATGCCATCTGGATGTCATTAGGGATAGAGCTGCTGCGTTTCAGGGACAGTGTTAGGGCTTGCATTTAGTTCTCTGTTAGGCAGGAATCACCCACAAAGAACCCAACAGCCATTCTAAGGGCTAGAATAGTTCCTGCATGTCACGTTCCCAAAAAAACAAAACTACAAAAAAAATATAGAAAACAAAATATATTAAAAAAATTAGTTTTTTTGTTGTTTTAGCTCAGTGATACAAATCCATTTCACACAGCTGCGTGTAACCTTTCTGTGTGTCACAGTTCAGCACACTCACTCCAATCCGTATATTCTGTCCATGTGACACTTACTGTACGTCACTGAATACAACCAAGCCATTTGCTGCCTGTCACGTATATAGCTTGATCCCAAAAATCTCTGTGCGACATTTGTCTGGGTCGCAGTCTAAATAGCCACCGTTAACAGGGTGTGAGTTAGGTCTCCGATAGTTCCTGCACATCACGTTCCCAAAAAAACAAAACAAAAAAAAAAACATATAGAAAACAAAATATATAAAAAAAATTAGTTGTATTTGTTGTTTTAGCTCAGTGATACAAATCCATTTCACACAGCTGCGTGTAACCTTTCTGTGTGTCACAGTTCAGCACACTCACTCCAATCCATATATTCTGTCCAGGTGACACTTTCTGTACGTCACTGAATACAACCAAGTCATTTGCTGCCTGTCACGTATATAGCTTGATCCTAAAAATCTCTGTGCGACATTTGTCTGGGTCGCAGTCTAAATAGCCACCGTTAACAGGGTGTGAGTTAGGTATACAATAGTTCCTGCACGTCACGTTCCCAAAAAAACAAAACTACAAAAAAAATATAGAAAACAAAATATATATAAAAAAATTAGTTTTTTTGTTGTTTTAGCTCAGTGATACAAATCCATCTCACACATCTGCGTGTAACCTTTCTGTGTGTGAAAGTTCAGCACACTCACTCCAATCCGTATATTCTGTCCAGGTGACACTTTCTGTACGTCAATGAATACAAACAAGTCATTTGCTGCCTGTCACGTATATAGCTTGATCCTAAAAATCTCTGTGCGACATTTGTCTGGGGTGTGAGTGTGTTAGGGGTGTGAGTTAGGTGTGAGTTAGGTCTCCGATAGTTCCTGCACATCACGTTCCCAAAAAAACAAAACTAAAAAAAAAGTATAAAAAAAATATATATAAAAAAAATTAGTTGTATTTGTTGTTTTAGCTCAGTAATACAAATCCATTTCACACAGCTGCGTGTAACCTTTCTGTGTGTCACAGTTCAGCACACTCACTCCAATCCGTATATTCTGTCCAGGTGACACTTTCTGTACGTCACCGAATACAACCAAGTCATTTGCTTCCTGTCACGTATATAGCTTGATCCAAAAATCTCTGTGCGACAATTGTCTGGGTCGCAGTCTAAATAGCCACCGTTAACAGGGTGTGAGTTAGGTCTCCAATAGTTTCTGCATGTCACGTTAACAAAAAAAAGAAAAAAATATATAAAAAACAAAATATATAAAAAAAATTAGTTGTATTTGTTGTTTTAGCTCAGTGATACAAATACTTTTCACACAGCTGCGTGTAACCTTTCTGTGTGTCACAGTTCAGCACACTCACTCCAAACCGTATATTCTGTCCAGGTGACACTTACTGTACGTCACTGAATACAACCAAGTCATTTGCTGCCTGTCACGTATATAGCTTGATCCTAAAATCTCTGTGCGACATTTGTCTGGGTCGCAGTCTAAATAGCCACTGTTAACAGGGTGTGAGTTAGGTCTCCGATAGTTCCTGCACATCATGTTCCCAAAAAAAACAAAACTAAAAAAAAAATATAAAAAAATATATATAAAAAAAATTTGTTGTATTTGTTGTTTTAGCTCAGTGAATAAAATCCATTTCACACAGCTGCGTGTAACCTTTCTGTGTGTCACAGTTCAGCACACTCACTCCAATCCGTATATTCTGTCCAGGTGACACTTTCTGTACGTCACTAACAGGGTGTGAGTTAGGTCATCCAATAGTTTCTGCATGTCACGTTCCCAAAAAAAACAAAACTACAAAAAATATAGAAAACAAAATATATAAAAAAAATTAGTTGTATTTGTTGTTTTAGCTCAGTGATACAAATCCATTTCACACAGCTGCGTGTAACCTTTCTGTGTGTCACAGTTCAGCACACTCACTCCAATCCGTATATTCTGTCCAGGTGACACTTTCTGTACGTCACTGAATACAAACAAGTCATTTGCTGCCTGTCATGTATATAGCTTGATCCCAAAAATCTCTGTGTGACATTTGTCTGGGTCGCAGTCTAAATAGCCACCGTTAACAGGGTGTGAGTTAGGTCTCTAATAGTTCCTGCACGTCACGTTCCCAAAAAAACAAAACTACAAAAAAATATAGAAAACAAAATATATATAAAAAAATTAGTTGTATTTGTTGTTTTAGCTCAGTGATACAAATCCATTTCACACAGCTGCGTGTAACCTTTCTGTGTGTCACAGTTCAGCACACTCACTCCAATCCGTATATTCTGTCCAGGTGACACTTTCTGTACGTCACTGAATACAACCAAAGTCATTTGCTGCCTGTCACGTATATAGGCTTGATCCCAAAAATCTCTGTGCGACAATTTGGTCTGGGTCGCAGTCTAAATAGCCACCGTTAACAGGGTGTGAGTTAGGTCTTCCAATAGTTTCCTGCACGTCACGTTTACCAAAAAAAAAAGAAAAAAATATAAAAAACAAAATATATTAAAAAATTAGTTGTTATTTGTTGTTTTAGCTCAGTGACACAAATCATTTCACACAGCTTGCGTGTACCTTTCTGTGTGTCACAGTTCAGCACACTCACTCCATACCGTAATTCTGTCCAGGTGACACTTTCTGTACGTCACTGAATACAACCAAGTCATTTGCTGGCCTGTCACGTATATAGCTTGATCCCAAAATCTCTGTGCGACATTTGTCTGGGTCGCAGTCTAAATAGCCACCGTTAACAGGGTGTGAGTTAGGTCTCCGATAGTTCCTGCACGTCACGTTCCCAAAAAAAACAAACAAAAAAATATATAAGAAAACAAAATATATGTAAAAAAAAATTGTTGTATTGTTGTGTTTTAGTCTCAGTGATAAAATCCATTTCACACAGCTGCGTGTAACCTTTCTGTTGTGTCACAGTTAGCCACACTCACTCCAATCCGATATATTCTGTCCAGGTGACACTTTCTGGTACGTCACTGCAATACAAACAAGTCATTTGCTACCTGTCATGTATTATAGCTTGATCCCAAAAATCTGCTCATCTGTGACATTGTCTGGGTCGCCAGTCCATAAAATAGCCACCTGTTAACAGGGTGTGAGTTAGGTCTCCTAATAGTTCTGCAGCGTCACGTGTCCCAAAAAAAAAACAAAACTACAAAAAAAATATAGAAAACAAAATATATAAAAAAAAATTAGTGTGTATTTGTTGTTTTATGCTCAGTGATACAAATCCATTTCACACAGCTGCGTGTAACCTTTCTGTGTGTCACAGTTCAGCACACTCACTCCAATCCGTATATTCTGTCCAGGTGACACTTTCTGTATCGTCACTGAATACAACCAAGTCATTTGCTGCCTGTCATGTATATAGCTTGATCCCAAAAATCTCTGTGCGACATTTGTCTGGGTCGCAGTCTAAATAGCCACCGTTAACAGGGTGTGAGTTAGGTCTCCGATAGTTCCTGCACGTCACGTTCCCAAAAAAACAAAACTACAAAAAAATATAAAAAAAAAATATATAAAAAAAATAAGTTGTATTTGTTGTTTTAGCTCAGTGATACAAATCCATTTCACACAGCTGCGTTTAACCTTTCTGTGTGTCACAGTTCAGCACACTCACTCCAATCCGTATATTCTGTCCAGGTGACACTTTCTGTACGTCACCGAATACAACCAAGTCATTTGCTGCCTGTCACGTATATAGCTTGATCCCAAAAATCTCTGTGCGACATTTATCTGGGTCGCAGTCTAAATAGCCACCGTTAACAGGGTGTGAGTTAGGTC